>BQNB010068940.1:0-33669 GCA_026074375.1 Tanacetum coccineum
TCAGATTTACCTTTGTAAATGATCTTTTAGTGTACCTAAACAGCTTCGAAAACAAAAAAAATAAGAAGAAAGAGTACGGGTAAAAAAACGACTAAGAAATAAAACACAAAACTTAACAAATCACTCCATGGCTCTTGATACCAATTGTAGAATGTGCTAGCAATCTATAACACCAAATACCAATGAAGAAATTCTAGAAAGAGAAAGTGAATGGGAGGAAGGTTCTAGTGAGAGAACGTAAGAAAGAAAGAAAGATTAGATTATGTGAAAATGAACTAACTAACCAACCAACACCCTCTCCATGTGTGGAGAAGGTATTTATACTCATACATGTAACCGGCCATGGGCCTCTCAAAAGACTTTCCATGGGCCTTTAGCCCGATTAGATTTTTATCTTAACCTTATGATTAATCTACGAGCTACGACTAACTATATTGGTAGTGACTGATACTTTTCGTGTTTCTAACATAAACATACTATTATTTTTCTATATAGGTAATAATGCCTCGCAAAATATCAGATGTCTACAAAAACACTAGAAGCTACATTCCAAAAATTTCTGATGAATACAATAAACCACTAAAACGTATCTTTGAATTCTTTGATAATCGTTGTATTCATGAGGGACAAGTAGTTTTTCCAGATTTTGACGATTTGGTCTATGTTAGGTCCATATTTAGTCATATTGAGTTTGATTGCCTTCTCAAAACTAATGAACAAATTGTTCCTCGTTTTATTCTCAAGTTCTACAGTCAATATCGTATCAATTATGATTTGCAAGGTCAAATGTTTGTCGAGTTTATCATTCAAAATCAACTCTTTTCTTGTTCTCTCGAAGAATTTGGTCAAATCCTCGATGTTCCTTACAAAGGTGATTGTTCTTTCTCTGACAAGTGGTCACTTGACGACTTGCCATTTAGTGTTCCAACGGATGGTCCTTATCAAACCAATCGTCCTTCTGCTGATGACATAAAACTCCTCGTTCAAATCGAACGATAGGGTGTTGTCACTCGCATTCGTCATGAGCAAGAGATTGTTGTTGAGGACAATCAAATCTTGACTCGTGAAATCACCGATATTATGAAGACATGGGTCGACATAATTTGGGAAAACGTCTTTTATCTTGGGGGTAACCGGGATCATGTCCCCGCGTGTATGTGTCATATGCTCTTTTGTATTGCCACCTCCACAAAATACAATCTTGCTTTCTTCATTGCTAAACGAATGGAGTTCGTCACTAAAAAAGCTCGGTTAATCCTACTCTATGGTATGTTATTAACTCGCATGTTTGACCATATCATGTCCGAAAATCCTGAGTTGTCGAGTCAACTTTACGTCTTGCACGATCGTGTCATGTATCCTCTTGCTGCTCAACAAGAGTGAAAGACCCAAAAGGATTATGGCACGAGAAGAGGTCGGTCTTCCACTTCTTCCTCATCCGCTGATGTGTGCTAAAACACACATCGTTTATACCTCAGAAAACACTATTAATTGGACTAAAAATACTAAAATATGGATAATTATCTTGCAAATATGCGTGTTTGGTATTTTTATGTCTTGCAGGTAGAAATGATTGAAAACAAAGCAAAAACGGGTATTTACGGGTTCGTCGCGATCAAGAGTGCCTATTATTCAAAATCAAGACAAAGTCGTGAAAAGTTCCCAAGCATGCCATTGGAAAGAGCACGAGAAAAAGAGTTCAACGGTGCCCTCGGATTTTATTGGGCCAGCCTGTAACCCATTTTATGGGTCGGGCCAGCCCAAGCGAGCATAAGCCCATTTAAAGCCCAACATGAGAGCAATAAAATGTGTTATAATTGATGAGTGACGTCATCATCATGTGCTGCTTAAATAATTCTCCCTGGGTCACGTGATAGCACACTATGAATTAAAGGGGCCTATAACAAGCTTACACGTGGCGATGGGTATATTACTTATCAAAATGAAAAAGGGAAGATTTTAGTTAAATGATCCAACAGTCGAAAATCAAAGCATTGGTATGAAGCAAATTGAAGTTCCACGTGGCATCTCAATACTGGTTGGAATTTCTTTTCATTTGACCTCGATCCGTGTGAGGCTAATCCCAATGCAATGATTGGCTACTCGAGTGCTAAAGGATAGAACAAAATTTACATTTTTTCCCCTCTTTGGCTATTAATAAGCAACTCGCTGCCTCATTTTTGGGGAGCTAGTCTTTAGTTTTTCTTAGTTTAGTTTTCTTATTTTTAGCTTATTTCAAATTTGTAGTAGCTTATTTATGATATTCATGCTTAGTGTACTAGCTTATTTCACAAGCTTATTAATATGATGTAATAAAAAATGGTTTGAAGCTTATTGAAGATCTCAGTTTGCTTATTTTTCACTTATTCGTTCGTTCATCTCTTTTTCGTGTAGCTTATTCAATAAGCTGTAGTTTCGTGCTTATTCTCGCAGCTTATTATTATCAAAAGTTCTTAATAACCTAGATAATGACTCTTATAAGCTTTCAAAGCTAATTCGATTCACTATCAATTGTTTTTAAGCACTATTGGAAATAATAAGCTAAAATAAGCTCGAATATAGCTTATTTATGTGCTTATATTGTTTTTGATTGATTAGAAGCTCTTATTTTCCGTTAAGATAAGCTTCTAAATAGCTTATTCGGTTTTGAGTGAGCTAATATTGTTGGATCAAACTTTCGTGAGCTTAAGTGCTTATTCGATTTGATATTTGAGATGTTTTATGTGCTTATTGCTTACTCAACGTCCTTGTTGCTGTTTTCTGTGGCTTATTGATTAGTTTTGAGCTTATCTAGTTTAGTGTTTAGCTTATTTAGTCGTTAAATTTGTAGATCTAAAAAAATTGTTTAGCTTATCATTAAGGTTTGAAGTTTATAGAGCTTATCTCGTTGTTTAGTTGCTAAATCTCGTTTGCTTATTAGACTAGTGCTTATTTCGTCAAGGTTTTAGCTTATTAAAAAGTTTTAGTTTAATATTTCGTTCTAGCTTAAAACTCGTACTAAGTTTAGAATTCGTTTAGCTTAATGTCATGGTATCTAGTTCTATTGCTTATCTCACTTTTTAGGATTGCTTATCTCATATGTTTATATGCTCGTGGCTTATTGTATTTTCTTATCTTGTGATCAAGTTTGTTTACTAGAAAGTGTTTCTTTTGTTAAATAGCAACTGTGTGTGTGTAGTTTTTTTTAAACATCGAATTTGAGCCTTGTGTGTTTGGGCCGTAACTTGAGAATTGGATCACAATTAAGGGATTAAGTTTCATTTGTCTGATACTTGATTGGGCCTAATAGTACATAACAGTGAATTGCAAAAAAAATTGCGAAATGGGATAACATGTTAACTGTTAACAATTTGAATTGTTTTGTTGTTTGACTTTTTGGTACCGGTCAACTCACGAGGCGCGAAGCTTAAGGGTTTATTTAGCTAGACCGAATTTGATTATTTGTTTTAGCTAAATAAATCGGGTGTTATTCGTTTAATTGCGGGTCTTCAATTAGGTTTCATTTTCTATCCTTTTTCAATATAATAGTATAGTTTAGTATAAAAAATATTTTGCTTTGCTAATTTGATCATTATGAGTAGCGAGTAGTTTAATTAATGCTTGCTAAGTGAAATTATGATTTGGGATTTAAATGTGGATTTGAAAAAGGTTTAATTGATTAATAATTTGTCAGATTATTTAGATTTGTAAATTGATTGTTTAAAGGCAATACGCGAGATATTCAATTTACACATCTCAGTAATTATCTTATTGTTAGAGATACGTTCAAAAAATAAACAACGTTGTGTGAAAATTCTTTTTTCTAAAGATCATAATTCGTTTAATAACCTAAGATTTCACACTTATGGAACATTTCACGTCAACTTAGCAAGCATATTGTCATTTTTATCTTTTAGATCAATTTATATATAATCTTGTTGTTTTACAATCTTAAGGAATTAATATAGTTTAATTTTTTAGTATAAAAATAGTTTAAAAACAAAACCAAAAACTTGAATGACAATCAAGTCGATTTGCGACCTGAACGTAGTTCCTTTACATAATCTCACCCGAGGAGAATGATACCCGTGTTGATTACTTTTTTTTCTTTCATAGAATATTCTGTATGATACTTCTTTTTTACGTGTATAAGTATTTGTTCATTATATATATTGTGGGTTTATTTTGGATATAGCGTGTTAAATATCAAAAAATCAAAATGGGTGCGCTTCGGGGAGTGGTGTAGCTATTTTTTTACCGGATTGTTCGGTGTTCGAGCCTTTGAATTCCTTTCTTCGGAAAGTTTTTTTTCGTTATTATAAAAATATGACAAATCAAAAATATTTTTCTTCTTTATTTTTTTATTTTCCTTTTCTTTTATAAAATATAAAAATACCAAAAAATATTTTTTATTAATGTATCGTTATAAAAATCTTCCAAAATATTTCTCCTTTATCCTCTTATTTTATTTAATTCTTATCTTCTTTACCCTCTTATCCGTTTAATTCTTCGACATGTCTTGCTCGTGTTGTGGAGGTCCGTTTAATGGTGGAAACTATCCGAGCTGTGGCAGTGTAGGATCCGGATATGAGTTTGTCTATGACCCAAATCCTTATTCTTATAATGAAACACCGAACTTCTTCAACCAACCTCCACAGCACCAATACGAGACATACACGTGTGAATTTTTTAGAGGGAACTCTCATCCGGGTTTCGATTGTCAAAGAGGGAACATACCCGTCTTTGATCAGGGTCACTGCTATAATCAAAACTTTAGTGATAATTATTATCTTCAAAATTCACCGAGTTTTTCTCAACAACTTCTTTGTTGTGAGAACTGTAGGGGTCCTCATGAGACTTTCCAGTGTCAACCGATGAACCAAAATTTCTATAATTCTAATTCTTTTAGTTTTGACCAAATTAAACCCCCGCAGCAGTTCGACAATCATCAGCTTCAGGAAATTCCAGAAATCATTCCTTTTATTGAAAGTAAAGAATTGATTGAAACAAAGAACGAGCTTTATAAAATGATGGAAGCTTATACGGAAAGAATAAATCAACAACGTGAGCTGGAGGCTGTAAGAGAGCAAGAATTACGTGAACAAGAGCGAGCAGCTCAGAGAGAGCAAGAATTACTTGCCCAAACGCAAGCAGCTCAAGAAAAGGAAGAACTTTAGACGAACTTAGAATCTTTCGTTCAACTTATTGAAGAAAAGAAATGTTTGTGGCACAAAAGCAAGTGCAGAGCAAAAGCAAAAACTAGAAGATACGATGCTAGAATTGTTTGAAGATTGTCAAAAAAAAGAGCTTTATTGTATGCATAATGATGTTGAAGATCTAATTGAAAGTGCTCTTAATTCTAAACTTCTCTTGATTAATTTGAAATCTCAACGTCTCGATAAGGAAAAACAAGAAGTTAAGAATATCGCAGAGGCAGCTGCTAAACGTCAAACTCGTATTACATCGTGTTTACGGAATTTTAAAGTTATTACCAAGGAGAGCACTATTCCTTTTGAATTTTTTTTTTTAATTTTATTTTTTTAATCCACGCCTCACATTTCTACCGGTTAATGCAATCACAAACGACTTACCAATCCGAAGAACCTGAGTACTCCTCATAGTATGGGAGACAAGCCATTCTTGACACTATTTCGGAAATCAGGAATTGGACCGCTTGAGTTTGAGAAACCTTATCCTACCCCAGTGAGGGTCCGAGGTTAATTCATGATAACTGAAAGTTTAAGTTGTGATTTGCCCTGCTTATTGATGTATCTTCCTCTGATTTTTACCAACTTTCTCGAATCCTCTTTTGATTCAAACGTCGATTCACTCTAGTGATGACGGAGTAACTTTCTATGAGGAACGTCTCCTATGGAAAATTTCAATATTTATTCGAACCTCTTTTTGATGATTAGGAAGTCATTTTTTCTAGATCGATCTTGCATTATTTCAATGTCGAATCTAATCTTATCGAATCTTTGCTTAAAGTGATACTTTAATTGATTTATTCACCTAAGTTTGATTATCTTTCTCGAGGAGTTCTCTCCACGGTGGAAAATCGCTCATATCGATCCAATTCCAGGGAATTGTTGATACCAAATTTTTGAATCCTGAGAAGAAATTTGACTCTTGTGAGGAATTTTTGTCGTATGATAATTCTTCTCACACGCCGCCGATGAAACTTAATGCGGAAATTGCTGATACGATTGTCGAGTCTCTCTCTCCATCTCTTATCCCTGTTGAGGATAGTGACTCTCGTATGGAGGAGATCGATTTATTTCTTGCTTTTGATGACTTGAAGCCACCGGCATTGTGTACGGTACGATTATGACTCGGAAGGGGATATCCATTTTCTTAAAGAATTGCTTAGCAATAATCCCCTTCCCCTTCCGGAAAATGAGTCATCTAACTTTGATCATCATGATGATCCGTCATTTCCTCGTCCTCCTCCGGAACCACCGGATGTTAGATTTGCTTAAATTTTGAGCCTGAATACGGGCATGTTTTGACGACCAAAAATGGTTTGAAGGGTATTCTGAAATTAGGCTTCCTTTTGCCATAATATTTTGCCCACCCTTCACCACCCTTGTTCGGAATTGGACTTCTCACTTATTCAACGGTTCCCTCGGATCCGAAATAAGATTTTCGATTCCAGGGATTTTCCATTGATGTCCAAATACGAGAGACATATTTTATCCACGAGATGAATTTTCTATCTCATTCTATCCGTGCTCATCTTTCATTAGTGCTTTGACCACTTTGAATTCATTTTCGTCAGAAAACCGAGGGTCAGGAGTTTTCAATTCGTGGTATTCTTTCTTCTCTCTTTTATACTCCATCGGGCAAATCATTTATGATTTTTATAAAGAGCCCGATGATGATTTTTGGAGGGGACATTCCTCACTTGGATGTTCCGTATCTCCATTTCTATCCTCCTTGACCAGCTTAAGTATGGGGGATTGAGTCAGTCTCAAGACTCGGTGAACAAAAACAAGCGCTTCTCGGGAGGCAACCCGTGTCTTTTCTTCGTTCTATTTTCTTTATAAATAAGTGTGTTATTTTATAGCCCAAGTGTGGGGGCATGCTTCTTTCTATGGTATGTGTCGTTTCTTTTGCAGGATTCCTTTAAGATATGAAGACCGTGCTTGTTTTCAATCTCCAGATTTAAGTGTGGATTTGAAAAAGGTTTAATTGATTAATAATTTGTCGGATTATTTAGATTTGTAAATTGATTGTTTAAAGGGCAAAATCCGGAGAATAATCAAATTACACATCTAGTAATTATTTTCTTTTTAAGAGATCGTTTTCAAAATAAACCAACGTTGTGAGAAAATTATTTTTTCTAAGGATTATAATTCGTTAATAAACCTAAATTCACACTTAAGGAACATTTCACGTCACTTAGCAAGCATATTTGTCATTTTTATCTTTTAGATCAATTTTAGTATAATCTTGTAGTTTTAAATCTTAGAATTAATATTAGTTTAATTTTTAGTATAAAAATAGTTTAAAACCAAAACCAAAAACTTGAATGACAATCAAGCTCGATTTGCGACATGAACGTAGATTTCCATTCACCTCTCACCGAGGAGAACGATACCCGTGTTGATTACTCATTATTCTTTCCTAAGAATAATATGTATGATACTTTGCTTACGTATACGTATATGTATTATATATATTTGAGGGTTTATTTGATACGTGTAATAACAAACATCAAAATGGTGCCGCTGCCGGGGAGAGGTGTAGCGATTTTTACGGGATTGTTCGTGTTCGAGCCTTGAAGATCCTTTCTTCGGAAAGTTTATTTTCGTTCTTATAAAAAATATAAAAATCCAAAAATATTTTTCTTCTTATTTTTATTTTTCCTTTTCTTTTATAAATATTAAAAATACCAAAAATATTTTTTATTAATATTATCTTTATAAAAATCTTCAAAAATATTCTCCTTTATCCTCTTATTTCATTTAATTCTTATCTTCTTTACCCTCTTATCCGTTTAATTCTTTGACATGTCTTCGTATAACCATCCTGGTTGCTCGTGTTGTGGAGGTCCGTTTAATGGTGGAAACTGTCCGAGCTGTAGCAGTGTAGGATCCGGATATGAGTTTGTCTATGACCCAAACCCTTATTCTTATAATGAAACACCGAACTTCTTCAACCAACCTTCACAGCACCAATACGAGACATACTGTGAATTTTTTGGAGGGAACTCTCATCCGGGGTTTGATTGTCAAACAGGGAACATACGCATCTTTGATCCGGGTCCTTGTTACAATCAAAACTTTGGTGAAAATTATTTTCCACAAAATTCACCGAGTTTTTCTCAGCAATATATTTGTTGTGAAAACGGCAGGGGTCCTCATGCGACTTTTCAGTGTCAACCGGTGAACTAAAATTTTAATTATTCTAATTCTTTCGGTTTTGACCAAATTCAACCCCTGCAGCAGTTCGACAATCATCAGTCTTAGGAAATTCCAGAAATCATTCCTTTTATTGAAAGTAAAGAATGGATTGAAACAAAGAACGAGCTTTATAAAATGATGGAAGCTTATACGGAAAGAATAAATCAACAACGTGAGCAGGAGGTTGTAAGAGAGCAAAAATTACGTAAACAAGAGCAGGCAACTCAGAGAGAGCAAGAATTACTTGCCCAAAAGCAAGCAGCTGAAGAAAAGGAAGAACTTTCACCGAACTTCGTCTTTCGTCAACTTATTGAAGAAATGTGTGGCACAAAAGCAAGTGCAGAGCAAAAGCAAAAACTGGAAGATACGATGCTAGAATTGCTTGAAGATTGTCGACAAAAAGAGCTTTATTGTATGCATAATGATGTTGAAGATCTAATTGAAAGTGCTCTTAATTCTAAACATCTCTTGATTAATTTGAAATCTCAACGTCTCGATAAGGAAAAGCAGGAAGTTAAGAATATCACCGAACCAACTGCTAAACGTCAAACTCGTATTGCATCAGGTTTGTAGAATTTCAAAGTGATTACCAAGGAGAGCATTATTCATTTGAATAATACGCCTCAAATTTCTCCGGTTAATGCAATCATACACGACTTACCAACCGAAGAACCTGAGTACTCTCTAAGTATGGGAGACAAGCATCTTGACACTATTCCGGAAACGGAATTGGACGTTGAGAACCTTATCCCAACCCCAAGTGAGTCCGAGGTTACTTTCGATAATGAAAGTAAGTGTGATTTGCCCGTTAATGATGAATCTTCTCCGATTTTTACGACTTTCTTAAATCCTCTCTTTGATTCTAACGACGATTTCACCGTTAGTGATGACGAGTCACTTTCTGATAAGGACGTTTCGAAAGAAAATTTCAAAATTTATTTGAACCCTCTTTTTGATGATGAAGAAATCATTTTTACTAAGATAGATCCGCATTATTTCAATGCCGAATCTAATCTTATCGAATCTTTGCTTAACCGTGATACTTTAATTGATTCTTCACCTAAGTTTGATTATCTTCTCGAGGAGTTCTCCGGTGAACTCGCTCATATCGATCCAATTCCACCGGGAATTGTTGATACCGACTTTGAACCTGAGGAAGAAATTTGACTTGTTGAGAATTTGTCGTATGATAATTCATCTCCACGACCGCCGGAAGAACTTAATGCAGAAATTGATGATAGGATTTTCAAGTCTCTCTCTCCATCTCCTATCCCCGTTGAGGATAGTGACTCTCATATGGAGGAGATCGATTTATTTCTTGCTTCCAATGACTTGATGCCCACCGGCCATTGAGAACGACGATTATGACTCGGAAGGGGATATCCGTTTTCTTGAAGAATTGCTTAGCAATGATTCTCTTCCCCTTTCCGAAAATGAGTCATCTAACTTTGATCATCATGATGATCCGTCATTTCCTCGTCCTCTTCCGGAACCACCGGATGTTGAGATTTGCTTAAATTTTGAGCCCGATACGGGTGTTTTGACGACCAAAATGGTGAAGGGTATTTCTGAACATTATGTTCTTATGCCTAATATTTTGCTCACCCTTCCCACCCTTGATCCGGATTCGGACTTCACTCCTTATCACGATTCCCTCGGATCCGGAAATAAGATTTTCGATCCGGGGATATTCATTGAAGTCCAATCCGAGAGACTTTTATCACGAGATGAATTTTCTATCTCATTCATCCGTGATCCTCTTTCTCCAGTGTTTGACACTTTGCTTCCATTTTCGTTCGAAAACGAGGACAGAGTTTTCAATCCTGGTATTCTTTCTTCTCCTCTTTTATCTCATCGGGGCAAAATCATTTCTGATTTTTCTAAGAGCCCGATGATGATTTCTGGAGGGGACATTCCTCACTTGGATGTTCCGTATCTCCATTTCTATCCTCCTTGACCAGCTCAAGTATGGGGGATCGAGTCAGGCTCAAGACTCGGTGAACAAAAACAAGCGCTTCTCGGGAGGCAACCCGTGTCTTTTCTTCTTTCTATTTTCTTAATAAATAAGTGTGTTATTTTATAGCCCAAGTGTAGGGGCATGCTTCTTTATATGGTATGTGGTTCAGTTTTTGCAGGATTCCTTAAGATCATGAAGACCCGTGCTTGTTTTCAATCCTCCAATCATCCGGTCTTCGATCTTTTACTTATTTTGGAATCTGTGGAAAACGTAGAGGGGGGGGGGTGAATACGTTTTCGATTAAAAATCAAAAACTTTTCGTATCAAATCCCCGATTAATCGCAACGTAATATGAAAAGTACCAAACATATTCATGTCTATATGAAAGCATAGAATAACCAAGTAGTCACAACACTATCATAAACATCAAGAGTACATTAAACAATAATCTAAACACAAAGCTCACACGTACTAAGCCTTAACTTTTCCGCAACTAAGATGTTTAGACTATGCGATGCATTCATGATCACAATCAACATACAACAAGCATATTATGCAAGCATAAATGTAAAGACATAAATGTAAATAAGGGTAATGCAAGATGTAAGAGGAAATGCAAACCGGACACGATGATTTATTGTGGTTCGGTCACGGAGCTCCTCTCCGCCCTACTCCACTCCCAAGTACCCAACTTGAGAGTTACTTCACTAGATCAACAAGCTCCCTTCTTGGCGTAGAAAACCTTACACAACGTTGCTTACACGTTTTCCGGTACAAAGCTAAATACCGAGTTCTTACACACCGGGTAGAACCAACCCATCATCGCTTACACTTTATCCGGTACAAAGCTAGATAACGAGTCCTTACACACTGGGTAGAACCAACCCAAACCCAACACAACAAATCATGTGTTTTATGGCGAAAGATGGTGATGACAATGCAAGCAACTAACAACGTATGTTTATGATGAATATGAATGAATGTAAAGAAAGAGATATGGATTAAGGTATGATATATGTGCAAATGAGCACAAATTATCTTGATAAGGAAATCGATCTTAATCGACCTAAATCCAAAAGAGTTAGTAGAGGATAGAAGCAAGAATATCATTTTACAACATAATAGTTTAAACATTTATACCAACAAGCACGAAAGAAAACTTGCTCAAGTATTATCACATGAATGACTTAACAAGTAGACACGTAGATAGATATGTATATGAACAAAACATGTTTTCAAATGGACACACAAATAAGAAAAACTAAAAGGATGAGGTCATATGATGCAACTAGCTTAAACAAGGCATGGCACCGGCTAAAGGCACCGGCCAACAGTAAGGGCACTGGCTTGTAAACCAAAGGCATCGGCCAACAGTAACAAAATCCAAATTTTGATTTGCAAAATCTTGAAAGATCTTATGTAATCTTGGAGAGATTTTTTTTCAGATTTAGATGATGTAATGCATGATGTAAAAAATCATTTTTTTTTCTATTTTCCTAAAGTAAAAAAGTAACTTGTATATTTAAAGTGTAAGTAAACTTTTGTAAAGTAAAATGTCAAGTTGAGTGCTTGTCAAAATAAAGTTTACTTGTTTAAATAAAATACTTGTAGATGCAAATGTGAAATGACGTTTGATCATAATGCAACATAACAAACATGTACGAACCTGTGTTGTAACATACGAGGATTCGAGACGTCGAGAGTTGTTGATGTATGTTGAGACAAAATATGATGACGAGTAACTTGTACATTTAACGATATGTATTACAAGTCACAATTTTGTCATTATCAAAACAAACGAGAATGTGTAGATTAAATACCGTAATATTTGCACTAACAATCTCCCCCTTTTTGATGATGACAAAATATGTAAACGTAATATATAGTAAATGTAAAAGTTACTTGTATCCCCATAATACCTTTTACATTACCTTCTCCGTTTACACTCTTCTCCCCCTTTTGTCGAAACAAAAAGGGTGTGTCCTTGGAGTTTAACTTCATTTCTCCCCGAAAAGGCGAGCTTGCATCATCCCTAGTGAAGTTAAAAAGTCTACTCTAACCCCTTATGTTGTTGCATCCTCTAGGTAAATGTCCTTGGTCTATAGCGGATCCATGGATCAAATTAGAAAGCTTTACCTACAAAATGGTTAGTTTCGAGCAACATAAAAATATAAAAACTATATGATGAAGAAGATTAGATGAGATGGCTTGGTTTCGAAGAGTAAGAATGATGATGAATGCGTGCATGCTCCCCCTTGACGAGTGCTCCCCCTTGTTCGAGGCGTCAAGATATGATTAAAAAGCTACAAACAAAAATTAGTGCAAAACTAGATTCGTCCTTGGACGAGTAAAATATATACAACAAAGTGTATATAAGATGCATGCTATAAATGCTCGACGGAAGCTCCCCCTTGCTCGAGGGCGTCAAGTATGATCCTACAAAATAAAAAATTAGTGCAATAATAGCTTTTGTCCGTAGACAAATATGTCATATACAACAAGTGTATAGACGACTCAATATGATTTCTTGACGAATGCTCCCCCTTGCTCGAGGGCGTCAAAATGAACCTACAAAAAGAAAAATGAATGATGCAAACTTCATCCTTGGATGAGTAAGCCATAGACCATAAGGAGTATATGCTTGAACCTACAAAAGAAAATTTAGTGTAATTTCATCTTTCGAGGAAGTCATATAAAACAAGATGCAATATGATTATGTAAAACTAGAATGCAATATGATTTTCCAAAAGAAAATCTTAGAAAAGTAAAATAGAAGTAAAATAATGTCAAAGAGTATAATCCTACTACTTGCATCAACGAGGTTATTTTTAGTGGCGAGGTTGTTAGAGATTGTAAGGACATGTTTGAGAATGGGACGCATTTCATTACGAAATTCATTTGGCTTATGACAACATAAGGAAGTGAGCTTATGGGATATGTGGATGACTCGGAGATGCCTATGTATTGTGGAGGGAGAGGAGGAAGTGTTGGTTCTAACTTCGAAGTTGGCGAAAGAAAAGTAGAGTTCATAAGGAGAATAGGAGGTGGCTCATTTGCCAAACGTTCAATGGTTGCAAGGGATGGTCTAGGAGGTGTGATAAGTGTAGAATACACATATCCATTTATGCCTAAAACAACCCAAATAAACCCAAAACAGACCAAAAATGGAAAAAATATGCTTGTATTTATGTTTTGTGTGTGCAAGAACGGATAAGTCAAAAATCAGAAGAAAACAGTCAAAAAACGAGCAAGCACGGACACGAGAATCTGAAGAGTACAAAAAGAAGCCAAAGGATCAAAGCCGAAGCCAGAAATGTCAAGCCTCAGTCAAAGATAGTCAATCATGGTCAATAAAAGTCAACAAAGTCCAAAAATATCCCCTCTCCTCTTAATGGGCTTTAAAAACCCAAATGGGCCTTACCCGGATCTAATAAGCCCAAATCCTAGCCCACTTCCCTTTTATAACATCCACAAGGGCCAAACTTGCAAATTCCCAAACCCTTTTATAACTGAGAAAAGAAGAAAAGAAAGACAAGGGCTGAAGTTGCTATTTCCCAAAGTTCAAATGAGTTTTTACCCATTTCAGTTATAAAAAAAAGCGGGTAAATCCCATTCACTGTTCATCATCTTCCCAAACGTGCCCTTGACTCAAAACAAAGGGGTTTTCAAAATTAGAGGGTACAAAGGACAATTTAGGTGTCCAAGTACTCCTTGGCAGTAAGAAATGTCACTCCCCATCTCTAATTGGTCCAATCCCAAAGGAAGAATGCCACGTTGTTGAGAGAAAAGCACGAGTAAAGAAGAAAATTGCTCTTGTTTTCCTCACAAAAGAAGCACAAATGTCACATCAAGGGAATGACATGCTGGCAATCCTCAGGTGTCCACAAATTGATCAAACGGCCATAATAGAAGCTCAAATGATTGAAGAAATGATTGGTTGAGATTGAAAGTTTGGAAAGCAAGGCAAGAGGCTAGAAGGATCCAAGGCAGCCTATAAATAGGGCCTCACCTCTCACACACACGCCATCTAGACCGAGTCGTAGCTTAATTTAGTAGTAGCTTAAATTTTAATTCTTAGCTTAATGATGTTTTAATCTTGTAATTTTCCTTTAAAAGTACTGTAAGCAAGATTTTATTAATGAAATTCAGTTTTTTTTAAATCTCTCCAAGTTACTTTTTCATAAGTTCTCTTAATAAGCTAAGTCGTCTAAATAAGCTAATAAGCTCATTTTAAGCTCTTTCAGTCTATAAGCTGAAAGAGAGTTACTTTAATTCAGTAATAATCCTACCTAAGCCTTAAATCAGTTTAACTTACATTTATCATGGACCTTATTGGATATGAGCTTTTGGAAGGGGATCTTAATTTGGAAGAGATCCCAAGGACTTTTACCCTAGCTTATTAATAAGCTAGGGAGCTTGTAGCTATTCTCTTTGCTTATTAGTGCTTATTTGAGTTTTATCTAGCTAAATCATCATAGTTGTTTATCTGTTTTTAACTTTCTTAGTTTGAATCATAGATTTTCATATAATTGTCTTAAAAACCTCTAAAAAACCAAAAATATAGTAAAATGGCTTAAGTCATATAATTGTGCAATTTGCTTGAGTCACTTGTGTTTATCTTTAAGACAATTAGGAAAAGAGTTTTTTATAAGTTAGATTGTGAAATTGAAAAAGTTATGGTTTATTATGTTGGTTCTTTCACCAGGGGAATTCTCCTTTGAATTTCACTTGTGCAATTGTTGATCTAAGCCCTCCAAGGCTTAGATCTTGCTTAAACTTTGTTTATACACTCTATTTGAGTGTGTCTTAGTGCAGGATTTCCCTTAGGAAACCTGCACTCTTGGTTTGCACTTGTGCAAAGGGCACCAGTACTAACAAAAAGTTAGTACTGCTGATACTTTACACTACCAGTACTAACTAAAAAGTTAGTACTGCTGTCGCAAGTTAGTACTGCTATGATTGGTATCTTTCTTTCAACTATATATAATAAAATATATAATAAAATATATAATAATATATATAATCTAAAGACAAAACACAAATCAATGAAACCGGGAAGTAGTATAGAATGTTCCCGGGTCGTTTATCCCCAACGAAATATTTCAAACTTTTGGCGAAAACGCCATGCCCAAAAAGTGACATTTTGTTATTATTTTGGAAACTACAAATCAACAATTGAGACTATCTAGAAATTGCCTTTAACATGGCGAGTGGCACAAGTTCTAACTCCATATGGTTGATTTTAAATGAAATTCCCAAAATGACCCATTTTTTACAAAACTTGTTGTCCCGATTTTATATATGGATAACTTGACCGAAACTCGACTTCATAGCATCAAAACTTCCAGAATTTGTTCATAAAATATATACTTCAATATCAAATGCACACTTGGTCTAATTTAACCGTGGACCTTTGCTTCATGGGTTTTTTGCCAAACACTGAGTTTTGAGACTCCATTTTAAACCAAAACCAATAACCTTATTACTTGAATCCTTGTTGAAAAAAAAAATTAACGCTATAACAAGACATCACTACACTTCATCTTTACTTGAGTATTTCGGATGAAACAATCAAGTTGCCAATCTCACTTTAATGTGTACAATTTTTATGACGATATTTGTCAAAACACTTATCTAGCATACTTAGCTTCTTCTCAAGGTTTTACTAAGTAATTGAGATGATCTATGATTTTGATATATCATATACAAACAAAGATATACATATGTCTATATGAGGAGCACAAGACCTAGCATAAGCCATATTGTGTGAAAACATAAAGCTGACAAACAAATGAGCTAATATGCCAAACAAGACACTTATGATCCATAAACAAACAAGACGCAAAGATAAGATGTAAACAAGGTAAATAAGTAGTCATATAGCACATCACAGATCAAGTCATTAACTTTACTAATGAGAGATACCAAAACATTTACAAAAAATCATTTTTGACAAAATTATGAGTTAACCCAAACACCCCTTTTGAAACTATATTGTTTCTTTTAAGAATAAAAATTGACATACAAGCAAAGGAAAATACATGACAAGGTTGACATTTATGTTTCACAGATAAACAAGCTCAAATGTAATGAGAGATAAGCATACAATCAATATATACAAGCAATGCAAACTAGAACGACTAATCATATAACATATCATATGAAAAATTATTTTCGCCTTGCGATAGATATGACGATGAATACTACAAGCATGATAAAGGCCAAATTACTTTATTTTAAAGAAGGGTGTATATCAAAGTACAAAGATAACCAACCAAAATTGCCCGACTCAAATGTTTGAGTTTCTATGTTAATACAAAACTTGAAATTTATGGACACTAAAGGTAAAAAGGAAAATTAAGAAAGCTTTGTGGTATTTTGCAAATTCGACTTACTTGAACTTATAATCAGTACCTCTAACCTACTTTATTAGAAACTAGACTCAATTATCTTGAAACGATAGGTGGCACGAACTTTGTACTATTTAACGGTTAAGTTTTTAGACCTTTTGAAGTTGATCAAATTTTGTTAAATCGTACTATAAGAACCGTCTATATCCGGTTCTGTTTCGTGAATGGAACCGGCTTGTTATCGAACAGAACCGCCGGTCTGACCGAATTTTCCAAAAACGCTTATTTTGACATGACGAAAAGAGTCAACACTTGGTAGGCTTTAAGGTAAACTTATATAACAGATTTTAGACCTTAATTCAAAGCTTGTATAACAACGATATTCAACAATCAAGACTTCTAAGAATAAAACAACGACATACTTTTCATATTAAGTCCCGCTTTTCGGATAGTTTGATACACGGATCATACTCGGTTTTGAAAATCATTTGTTTCAAAAACTAGAGCCACATGGGTCTGATACCAATTGTTGAAAACGTAGAGGGGAGGGGGTAAATACATTTCCGATTAAAATCTAAAAACTTTTTGTATCAAATGCCCGAACAATCATGACTTAATAGGAAAAGTACTAATAATAGTCCCATGACTAAATCTATGTAAACAAGCATAAAACGATCAAGCAATAACAGAAGCATAATTATAAAGTAAAGAAATAACGATATGTAAAGAGAAAGCAAACCGAACACGATGATTTATAGTGGTTCGGTCACGGAGCTCCTCTCCGCCCTACTCCACTCCCCGAGTACCCAACTCGAGAGTTACTTCACTAGATCAACAAGCTCCCTTTTTGACGGAGAAAACCTTACACAACGCCGCTTACACTTTATCCGGTACTAAGCTAAATACCGAGTTCTAATCACCATCGTCGCTTACACTAATATCCGGTACAAAGCTAAATACCGGGTTCTTACACAAACGGCAGAACCAACCCAAAACCCCGTTATGTTTTATGGCCCAACATAACAAACCTTGTGTTTTATGGGACAAACACATAAACCATCTAGTCTAAATCAAATGGTACAAAAGATGATACAAATGAGTATACAATGATGATCCACGACAAATGTTTCTAATGGATATGAATGCCTAATCTAAATTAACTTCTATTGATGAGAAGCCTTTAAATGGATGTAGATGTTGAGATCTCCAATCTTGTAGATCTTCATATTGGTATGTTTGATGGTGGATGGAAATGCACGATCTTCAAGCTTACTTTGGTTGGATTCACCATAAGGAGTATGCTTACAACAGAATGAATGTTTAGAAGCATTATATCACATGAGAATTAAGGGTGTTTAATGACGATGCTACTGATCTAAATGAGTGAGAAATGTAGAGGAAAATGTGTGGTGACGGTGTAATGAAAACAGTGAAAAAGGCTTGGTATTTGATAATGTGGTGAAAACACATATCAATTGTATACCAAAAATAGCCCGTAAAAGATGAAATTAGTGCATAAAATGCTTGTATATTGCTTTTTTTTGTCTTTGTGATTGTGTAGGTACGGATATTACAAATAACACAAGAAAACGGCCAAAACCAAACAAACACGGACACGAGAACGGAAAAGAGTGCACAAGATCCGGGGATTTGATTGCTGAAGTTTCTAGCAAATGGTCAACTCAAAGTCAAACTTGGTCAACTGGTCAACCACAAGAGAGACAAACCCCTAAAAAATTACCAAAACAACCCCTTGAAGTTAAACCAAATTGCAATAATAACCCTTAAACCCTAACACCTTTATCTTTTTATTAATAAAAGATAACGGTCGTTGTCTACATATAAACCAAAACCCATTTCATATAAGCCGAGCCCAACTATATAACCATGGCCCAACCCATGGTCAAAGCCCACATCACCCGAGTCAAACACCCCTAAGTAACAGTTAAAAAAGGGCGTGTAATCCCTTTTACTGTTCATCGTTGTTCTCGACGAGTTACCCATCAAAAACAAAGGGGTAATTGAAATTGACAGCAGGGATAGAAGATTCAATCTATGTGCCATCTTAGCTAAGGAAAACGTCATTTAAAGCCTCCCATTGGTTGAATCCCTCAAGGAATGCCACGCTTGTATCCAAAGAAACACACCAATGACAAGATTTTGCACTAAATTTAGTGCAAAAGAAGCACAAGTACTCTGACACACGGAATGCCACATTGGCAATCCGTGTGCTCATCATATCAATCCAACGGATCATAAATGAAATCAAAGGAAATCCAAAAATATTAGCATAACTAGTAGCTTAATAATTATGGCTTATTTGATTGTTGGTATAAGCTCACAAGGTCTTTTAATAGTTGTTTGTTATCCGGTAATCAAGTTTTATTCATTAGATTTAAATTTCATAAGCTTAAATGAATTTGAAAGAGTTTAAAGGGGTGTTTGGCATAGCAGTACTAACCACAAGTTAGTACTGCTAGTAGCCATTTGGTCTTTCAATTTTTGTTTTCATCTTCAAAGCTAAGTCTGTTAATGCTAGGTTAATTAGTTAGGTTAGAGTTAATTAGGTTTTGATTAGTTAGTTTGATAAAAGTCATAATCTGTTAAGTGTTATCTGTAATATTAGCTTAATTCAGTTCTAGATTTAGTAATTAACAAGCAAGCTAATAAGATGAAAAAAAAATATGTATATATATATAAATAAAAATATGCTTGTCAAGTAAAAGTGATTAGATTCTTAAGTGTGAAATTTTAGATCTTAATGATGAACTAATTTCCGTCTAATAAATCGAATCCTCAAAACGTTGGCTTAATATTGAAACGACTTTTATCAAAAATTAATTACTAATTTAATCCCTACTTAATCTTACGGCTTTTGCCCGTTCGACTAAATAAAACACTAAACTAAATAATTTTTGCAAATAATAAATCAATAGTCACTTATTAAAATCCACACTTAATTCACTAATCACAAATTACTTAACAAGCATAAAAATTAAGCTACTCACTAAGCATATTAATCAAATGAGCAAAAAACATATTAAATTAAATAAATCTACACTAATGTATTGAAAAGGGAAAAGAGGTGAAACCGAGTCGAAGAACCGCAAAAGAACGAAAAACCACCCGATCTAATAATCTATCAAAATAAATAAGTTTAGGAGCTAAAAGCTTTAAACTTAAAATATTAAGCTAGTTTACTAGACCCTTAAGCTCCACGCCTCATGAGTAGACCGGAACCAAAAATCACAAATAAAAAAACTCAACACTGTTACTTAAACACATTTATATTATAAGTGCAAACTTCTATTTCCATATTTTCTGTTTACACAAAAAAAAACGATCCAACAGTGGCCCAAATGAAATCCTACAAACCAAATAGGCCAACAAAAGGGCTTATGCTTAACTTAATAAACCAACAGTACCAACTTTAGAAATGTTCTTTTAAGCTTTTAAGACATAAGCAATTTGACACTAGGAGGTGATGAAATGATTAATAATATAGCTGAGTCAAAGGACTCTGGAACCTCTATCATTGTATCAAAATGAGCTTAAGCAACAACAAAAACAAGAAAAGACTAAACATTAAGCTAAACGAACCAACAAGCTCTCGATTATTGAGAAGTGTCACAAGCTTATAAATAAGCCGAGTTCCTAGGACTCATTGCACCCTCTTAAAAGATCGAATAAGCTCAGCTAACAAAAAGATAGAAAATAAAATGGAATAAGCCGAGGCTTATTTTTGGTAGTGTAAGCTTAAATCCAAGACGAATGAGCTAAAGAGCTTATTCGAATAAGGAACATAAGCTAAAATAGAAACAATAAGCAACAATAGCTTATTCACTTTGAAAGAAACAAAAGAAGACAAAGAAAAAAGTCTTATAATGAACCGAGTTTTGTTACAAACTCGTGCACCAATGATTGGTTTTCGATCGAGCTCAAGAGAAAATAAGTTGAGTTTTAAACTAATAAGCTCTCTAATCTTAAAAGGGTGACAAGGCTTATGAGTAAGCCAAGCTTAAAAGCTCTTTGCACCACTCCTTTTCTTGTTCGAATCGAGCCAAAAACAATAATAAGCAAATCGAAACCAACAATAAGCTAAAAACAAAAAAGCTAGAAACAAACAAGCCGAAAATAAACTTGGTAATATAAGATTAAACTTAAATTGAAGAAAGATATTTAACAGCTTCTTCGAACTGGAAATAAGCTCCAGATAAGCATCTCGAAAGGCTTTTGAATCAAATAAGCTTAATAAGACAAAATATAAGAAAAATGAGAATAATATTATAAGCCAAACATCAAACCACTTTCGTTCATAAAATAAGCCACAATCTCTTTTACAATAATCCTCAATAAGCTAAAATAGCTTTTACAAAATTAATATGCTGAAAATAAGAGACTAAATAAGCTAAATATTTTCTGAGAGAAAACTAATCTAAACTACTACTTTTTTTTAAAACTAAAACTATTCTCCCTCATATATGCATGCGTCTGTTATATTAATATAGCCATGTGGGGTCTCCTTTTTTTCCAGGCTACGTAAATAAAACGCACCAAAACCATCTCGTGATGTTTCCTAGTACATAAACTAAACCACCAGTTTTAGGCTCCCTGCCCGTGTCTATTTCTTTACTTAAATTCAACACAAGCCACAAATATTCATTCACTTTGCATTTTGTAAATCAATAAGTAGCTTCACTTTGAAATGAATGAATAAGATGCCATGTGTCGGCCCATAATTGGCAGTTGCAAATGGTAGTGGAACATCACGTGTAGTGCTTTGAATTATTTAGAGGCAGGTACCTCTTGTTGCTACTCTATTTCTTTTCAATTTTCTCTCAATCAGTTAGCACCAATTTGAAATTGAGCCTTCATGTATGCATTTGGGTTATGGCGTGGGCTGAGATAGTAATGAACACATCTTGGGCTTAGACTTATATTAAATAAGTATGGGTCGGTCCGGCCCATATAAATGGTAACGGGTCAGCCCAATAAACAATAAAGGCATCGTCGGACTCGAAATCTCGTGCTCTTTTCAATGGCATGCTCGGGAAAATTTAACTACTTCGTCTTGATCTTGAATAATGAGAAAACTTGATCGAATCGAACCCGAAAATTCCCGTTTTTGCTTCGTTTTCAATCCTTTGTACCTGCAAGACATAAAAACACAATCCAAACATATTTGCAATAATATTAAGTATATTTCATGTTTTTAGTCCAATTACTAGTGTTTTTTGGGTTATAAATGATGTGTGTTTAAGTACACATCAGTATTTATAGCCAAAAAGTTTAATGTATGCCGGTTTTGCCGGTGCTGTTGACAGAGGGCCCCGACTTGCAAAACTAAGGGCACCGGAATACATTAACTAAATCCGGATTTTGATTTGGCAATATCGTGAGATACAGTGTAAACTTATGAGATTTTTCTTGGATTTTGCTGCATTGATTATATATTAAATGAAGTAATTAAATTAAAAAGTGTAAGATGATTTTGTGTAAAGTTAGGGTTTAAAAAGGTTTGTACACTTTTTCAAGTTGCATGTGCTTTTCTACAAAGTTAGGAGATAGTAAAGAAATCATGTTTTGAGATAATAAGAGGTTTGAGAAAAATGGTTTGTTATGTTTTGTCATTAATAAAACCTAACCTAAAGTTGATTGTAAAACGTTTTTATTTAAATTGTTTATTTGTATAAAAATACTTGTGAATGCAAAATGTGAAAAGAGGTTTGATCATAATGCAACATAACAAACATGTACGAACCTGTGTTGCAACATACGAGGAGTCGAGACATGGAGAGATGTTGATGTATGTTGAGACAAAATACGATTACGAGTAACTTGTACATTTTACGTTATGTATTACAAGTTACGTGTTTGTCATCAACAAAACAAACGAGACTGTGTAGATTAAATATCGTAATATTTGCACTAACAACATGAACTATCATTTTTAAGCTAAGACAGACTTAATTAAGCTCTAAAATGAAAAAACAGATTAAGAACGATGACAATTGAGACAGGATAAGACAAAAACATTAGAAAAATACAGCACTTATCAATTAGCTAAACTAATAAGCTATTTTGACTAATTTAGGACAGATTT
Source organism: Tanacetum coccineum (assembly GCA_026074375.1). NCBI lineage: Eukaryota > Viridiplantae > Streptophyta > Magnoliopsida > Asterales > Asteraceae > Tanacetum > Tanacetum coccineum. Next base: position 22,795 of record BQNB010068940.1, read on the forward strand.
TATTAAAACTCAAATTAAGCTAATCTAAACTATAAACTAGACACATTAAGCTAAATTATGACTGATTAAGCACAAATAAGCAGAGATTAAGCACAAATAAGCAGATTAATAAGCTGAATAAGAAAATAAGCTAAAATCAATAAAAGAGAAAGTACCTTGTCCTTTGCTCTAAACAAGGACTAAAGTGCTCTTTAGAGATTATCTACAAGCTCTAACTTGTTGAAAAGAAGCTGGTAAAGTCCATAAGCCTATCCATTTCTGGCTTATCTTCCTCATTAAGCTCAAATTGACTTAGCAAGAGTTTTGAATGAATAGCTTATTCCAGTTAAGATTTTAAAAATAAAACAAGCTTAACTGAATAAAAACTAGCTTATTAGGTTATTTAGAGCTTATTAAGCTTGTTTAGGTAAACTCAAACGTATTGTAAATGAAATTGCATAAAAATTAAAACATAAATTCAATACACTTTTAAGAGGAACTGGAAGTTTATTAATAATAAAGGATTACAAGCTGTTTAAATTGAGATTACAATAAGAAAAATGCAATAAGCTAAAAATTACACTAAATAAGCTAGACAAAAAACTACACTAAGCTTTAAGATAATACCTCTATTTTTAATGAAAGAGAGAAGGTTCTAGGCCTTGAGGAGCGTCATTCAATCTTCAATCTTGACCTTTGATTCCAAATCCATTCGTATGAGCCCTTGGATTGCCTCCACGCATCAACAACCAATAGGACACCTTGGGATTGCCAAGGTGTCAGATAATGATGTCACACTTAAGCCATGTTGGATTTCTAGAAGGTGTAGGAGCGTGCGGAGGGTGAAGAGTTTATCCTGCGTTAATTCATTTCAGGTGTAAAATGGGGGAAAGATGGTGAACAGTAACATTTGACCCGTGCATTTATCCTTTGACTTGGACTGGTAGATTGGGCTTTTGACTTAAGCTTTGACCAGGATTTGGACTTTTTGATTTTAGGCTTAAATTTATGCTAAGGCTTTTATCATTTAATTGTTAATGGGCTGACTTGGCCCATTAAACTAGTACGGGTTGGCCCATTAAAGATGAAAAACATCCTCAGCTTCATGTTCTCATGCTCTCCTAATCTCGTGCTCGGTTTTTTCCATTTTTGGCTTCATTTTTTTGTCCATTTTTGATATATCCGTTACCTACATAATATATTTAACAAAACAGTCAAATACAATGTATTTTCCATTTGTTTTTAGTCATTTCATCTACTTTTAAAAAGGAAATTGATAAATGATTAAACACATTTATCGGCCAATAGAAAACCTAAATCCAAGACCTTTTAGCACAGTTACGTTAGGTCCGAAAATGTCCACCGGATTTGGTCCCGTGGTGACATTGATCTAAAAAGGTTTTAAGTTTCTCTGGTCTAGAATACAGCTTCTGATCAAAACCGACAAACATACATTGAAAATGTAATGTTTCCTCCCAAAAGTAAGTTTAAGGTCAAGAAGAATTTATATCTTTTGCTGATATTCATCCCTTTTGGTATAATATCACCAACCAAGTATTTGCAAAGTCTGCAAACATAGGTCATCTTTGGTAATTGAATTCCATAAGAGTTTCTCCAGGAAAGTTATCATCGACTTCATTGTCATCACTTGACTCATCATTTTCAATTCGAGACAAGTGGTCAACAGCAACATTTTCGGTACCTTTTCTATCTTTGATTTCTATGTCGAATTCTTGTAGAAGTAAGATCCATCGAATAAGGCGTGGTTTAGCATCTTGCTTTTTGAATATGTGCCTTAGAGCTGAATGATCGGTATGAACAATAGTTTTTTAGAGAATAAGATAGGATCTGAATTTGTCAAATGCAAAAACTATAACCATAAGTTCTTTTTCGGTTACGGTGTATTTTTGTTGAGCGGAATTAAGAGTTTTGCTCGCGAAGTAGATCGGGTGAAATTTTTTACCATCTTTTTGACCTAAGACGGCTCCTACAGTGAAATCACTTGCATCACACATAAGTTCAAATGGAAGATTCTAGTTTGGGCTTACGATTACAGGAGCACGTGTGAGTTTCTCTTTCAATGATTCAAAAGCTTTTTGACATTCTTTATCGAATTCAAATGGAGTATCTTTTTCGAGCAGTTTAGTTATAGGTCGAGCAATTTTCAAGAAGTCTTTAATGAAACGTCAATAAAAATCGGCATGTCCGAGAAAGCATCTAACACCTTTGATATTAGTAGGGGGTGGAAGTTTTGAGATCACATCGATTTTTGCTTTATCGACTTCAAGTCCTGCGCTGGACACCTTGTGTCTGAGCACAATTCCTTCTTTGACCATGAAATGACATTTTTCCTAGTTTAGGACGAGATGAGCGTCTTTACAATGTTGGAGCATTTTATCAAGGTTGTTTAGGCATGTGTTGAAAGAATTTCCAAAGATGGAGAAATCGTCCATGAATACTTCGACTGATTCTTTGATCATATCGTGAAAGATTGCCAACATACACCTTTGAAATGTGGCAGGAGCATTACATAGCCTGAAAGGCATTCGCCTATAAGCGAATGTGCCGAAAGGACACGTGAATGTTGTTTTTTCTTGATCATTAGGATCGATAGGAATTTGAAAATACCTAAAAAAACCATCGAGGAAACATAAATATTTATTTCCTGCGAGTCTTTCTAGCATTTGATCCATAAATGTTAAAGGAAAATGATCTTTTGCGGTTGCTTCAATGAGTTTATGATAATCGATGCATACTCGTCAACCTGTAATGGTTCTGGTTGGAACAAGTTCATCATTTTCGTTGGTGAAAACTGTAATACCACCTTTCTTGGGTACACAGTGGATAGGACTAACCCAAGGACTATCGGCAATTGGATAAATTATGCCAGTATCCAAGAGTTTCACGATTTCTTTTTTGACAACTTCCTGCATGTTCGGATTTAACCTTCTTTGTTTTTGGACAACGGGTTTCTTATCATCAAGAAGTTGTATCTTGTGTTTGCAAAATGATGGGCAAATACCAGGAATATCTGTTGTCTTCCAAGCAAAGGCTTGCTTGTGCTTTTTAAGGACATATATGAGTTTGTTTTTCTTTTCTTTGGATAGCTGAGATGATATGATAACAAGTAGAAAAGAGGGTTCTTCCATGAATACATATTCCAGATTATCAGGAAGGGGTTTAAGTTCGAGATCCGTAGGAGGTTCTTCGAGAGATGTTTTGATCTTATAATAAGTATTGATGGTGATGAATGGCGGATCTTCGGTATCGGATTCAGAGTCAGAGTTTTCATCGGCAGTCATTGCCATGAATTCATCAAATTCAGCAAAGATTTCTTCTTCGAGAAGAGTCCCTTCAATGACATGCAGAATTTTACTACCTTCATTTAGAAGAGTGTCAAAATCTTCTTCTAAGATTTCATCGATGACATCAATACTAAAAACAAGAGTATGATCGTTTCGAATTGGACTAGTGTTTTATTCAAGAATCGATATTGGAAAATCATTCGTTCAGTTCCAATCCAAGGTTTGAGTTGGTTCGTTTAACTAGACTTTATTACGCAGCAATGGTGAAGAAAGGGTCGTCCAAAAATATAGTGTAACATTTACTATCTTCTTCCATTTCGAGAATAACGAAATCAGCAGGGAAGGTGAATTTACCAATTTCAACGAGCATATTTCAGCTATTCCAACAGGATATTAGACATGATCTGTCGGCTAATCTTACGTATTTTATATGGTATAAAATTTTTGAGAAAATAATTTGGCATATAGTGAAATAGGCAGAAGGTTAATGACTAAGCACGAAGGTGGCTAAGGCATTGCATAGGGAGAAAAGTTTAGTTGAAAATGACATGGTAATAAAAAAACTTCCAAGGGTTCTTCGTGTTTAGGTGGAACTTTGTTCTGGATTCATTACTGAACTTTCGTCACTTAAGAAAGCGGCAAAGAAATGTGTTTCAATTTTATGTTGTTGCTTATGAGTTCCTGAGAATTTTCCATAATTAGGCATTCGGCAAGCATCGATGAGTATTGATTTCGAATCTGCGCGAACGTCGAGGAAAATTTTCGTTATTGAGTCCATTTTTTCTTTCCTTAGACGTTAAGGATGCGGGTTTTTGGTTTGTATGGTCTGGATAATGTAGTTTCTTGGACTGGTTTGGATTTTGAATTTATCGATTGTGGTGTGGTTCTTGTTTCTTCTTCGTTCTATTGTGAAAATTGATAGGGGTTACAGATATAGTTTTGTTGATCATCTGAGTTCACTGGTGGGTTGTTGGATTTTACCACTTCTTGTGATTACGGGCTATTCACCATGTCTCATTGCAAGATTTGTGGTGGGTTGTAGGACTTTGGATTGTGTCTTTTTGGTTTGGTTGAGTGTTACTGGGAAGAGATACAGAAGGTCGACCAGATTGCTTGTCTTCAAGTCTATCGGAACTTTGGTTTCAAGTTTTTGAATTGAAAGCATGATGATTTTTGGCAATAGTTTCGGGTTTAGTTTTAAGATCATGACGTTTCTTTGACGAAAAGCGTTGGTCGATGCTGAGATTTCACTGAATCGTTGAATTGTTTTTGAAGATCGTATGTTCTATCATCAGGAGTGGATTGTAGTTGTCTCGATAGTATAACTACTTTTTCGCTTTGAAACTATTATCGCGATTTGCGTCGCATGGTCGCGGTATATATTGTAAAATGAGTCTTACAAAAAGTTTGCATGGATTTGGCTTCTTCTTCTCGAGACATAGGTATATCATCCTTATAAAGATCGGGATTTGTTTTTTTAGCATGGTTTTGAAGTTGTTTATACTGAGCATCCATTTTCAGGGTCATGGCATCCATTCGGGCCATAATTTTGTCAGTATTGGGTTCTACTGCTACCTTCATCGGCGGAATGCATCGGTTTTCTTTTGAGAGGTTTGGATTTTTGTTTTACTTAGCCGGCCTCGAGCTTTTTAGTAAGACCTTGTCTTCCAAAAGCTAATAAGCTTGATTTGGTGTTTTATAGAGGAAAATACCACCAGCTGCGACATTTAGAACTTCTTAGGTTATTTCGCTTAGACCATGATAGAAGATTTTGATAATGTTGCCTTTGGACAGATTGTGACCATGACAGTTTTAGAGCATTTCCTTCATACGAACCCAAGCGTCGGTTAGAGATTCGTTCTCGTGTTGAGAGAAAGCTCGGATTTCTCCGAGGAGTCAGTCGAAAAGAGCTGGGGGAAAGAATCGGCTAATGAAAGCGGTTCGAAGTTCATCCCATGCTTCTATAGTTCCTTCGTTGAGTTCGTTCAGCCATGTTTTTGTTTTTTGTGAAGGTGATAGGGGAAACATCATTAGGCGAACGACTTCATTTTCAGTATCTCTGTATTTAAACATATCACAGATTCTGAGGAATTCGTGAATGCGTTTATGAGGATCGGTTTTGGTTCTTCCATCGAATTGGTTTCCCTTGACAAGAGTCAAGTGGTTATCTTTGATAGCAAATTCGTTAGCAGTTTTAGGAATAGTGATTGCAGAACCAGGAGTCGAAGCGACAACATGGTCAGCAGCCCACATGGGTTCATCATCATTTGGGTTAAAGGTTGCAAGAGTAACTAGAAAGGACGGGAAGTGGTTGATGTCGAGAATTGGCGGATAGACAATTCTTAGGTTTTTAGGTGGATTGTTTCTTTGATCGAATGAAACTCTTCTGTTTCGTCTTCGATTTAGAGTACATTCAGGTTCAAGTAATGGTTCAACAAGTTCAAAAATGGAAGCACGTGTATGCATCCAAAGGAGAATTTGTTCGGGTCAGGTTGCCAAAAAACTGTATGGCAATTTGAAAAAGAGGGGGAGTAAAAGAGATTTTCTAGAGTTTGACTACAGAACAACTAAGAAATCCTCGGCAGCGGCGCCACAAACTTTGATGTGTTTCAAAAGCTTTCAATTTATAAGACTGAAAATACCGATACCTTCCAAAAGGGATTATTAATTGCAATAAACCATAAATTACCGTAATTCTCAACAAAATCACCACCGTCAACACGGTACAAAAGTTAAATAGTCAAAGGACTATAAATGAAATATATTCAGAACACAAAAAGGGCAAAGGTTACATTCTACCCCCCTTAAAAGAATTTCGTCCCCAAAATTCAACTGCTAACATCACTAAACAAATGCGAATACTTCAATTTCATCTGATCTTCATGTTCCCACATGAATTCAGGGCCACATTTCGAATTCCACCGAACCTTGACGATGGCAATCCTACTACGCTTCAGCTTTTTAAACTCTTTTTCCAAAATTTCCATAGGCTCTTCCATAAAATTTAACTCAACATCAACTCGAATCTCAGCCAAAGGCACTTGTAGTGTTAGATCAGCCAAACACTTCTTAAGGTTTAACACGTGGAACGTGTCATGAACACCATTCAACTCCTCGGGCAAATCTAATTGAGAGGCCACGGGGCCTACTTTCTTAATAATCTTAAATGGTCTAACAAATCTAGGTGCTAATTTCCCTTTCTTCCCAAAGCGTAGTACACCTTTCCAAGGCGACACTTTGAGCAAGACATAGTCACCTATACTAAACTCTAAAGGCTTCCTCCTCTTATCAGCATAACTTTTCTAGAGTTCACGCATAGCCTTACGTCTATCCTTAATCTGCGAGATCTTCTCAGTAGTCACTTGCACTAACTCAGGTCCTATCAACTGACCTTCTCCAACCTCAGCCCACATAATTAGTGAACGACACTTTCTACCATACAATGCCTCAAACGGAGCACATCTCACACTAGAATGATAACTATTGTTATACGAAAACTCAACCAACGAAAGATGAACATCCCAACTTCCTTCGAAGTCCAAGACGCACACTTTAAGCATGTCTTCCAAAGTCTGGATAGTACGCTTACTCTGACCATCGGTCTGAGGGTGATAAGCTATACTCATGTCTAAACGAGTTCCTAATGCCTCTTGCATTGTCTGCCAAAACCTTGATGTGAAACGAATATCACGATCTGATATAATCAAGATCGGCACACCAGGTCTAGCAACTATCTCATTCAAATATAATCTAGCCAATCTATCCATCTTATAATCCTCACGCATAGGTAGAAAATGAGCAGACTTGGTCAATCGGTCCACAATGACCCAAATTGTCTCATGCCCACTACTAGTCCTAGGCAACTTAGTTACAAAATCCATAGCTATTCCTTCCCATTTCCATATAGGAATCTCAAGTTGCTGGAGCAATCCAGATGTCCTTTGATGCTCAGCCTTAACCTTTAAACAAGTCAAACACTTACTAACATACTCAGCTATGTCCTTTTTCATTCCAGGCCACCAATTCCTATCTCTCAAATCATAATACATCTTATAAGCTCCTAGGTGTACAAGGTACTTCGACTTATGGGCTTTATTCATTATCAGGGTTCTCACCTCACCTTTCAAAGGTACCTATATTCGATCCAGGTAGCATAAAGTCCCATTACTTCTCTATTCTATCATCTCATCTAAACCTTTCTGCAATCCTGCAAACTCATCCACAACCTCCTTCTAAGCCGCTAGTATCCTATCCTTGATACTCGACTGAAGGGTCATATTCATAGCTCTAACTCTCTTAGGATTTACTCTGCCCTTCCTACTTAGGGCATCAGCCACCACATTCGCCTTACCAGGATGGTAGCGAATTTCACAGTCATAATCACTAAACAACTCTATCCAGCGACGCTATCGTATATTCAACTCTTTCAGACTAAAGATATGTTGAAGACTCTTATGATCCGTATAAATGACACTCTTTGTCCTATACAAATAATATCTCCAGATCTTAAGTGCAAACACGACCGCACCCAACTCTAAATCATGGGTAGTATAATTCTTCTCATGAATTTTCAACTGCCTAGACGCATATGTTATCACCTTACCTCTTTGCATTAACACACAACCTAGTCCTATGACGGACACATCATAATATACCACAAAGTCTTCTGGTCTATCAGGAAGAGCTAGAACAGGCACATTACACAACTTAGCCTTCAAGGTTTGAAATGCCAATTCTTGTTCCTCACCCCAATCGAAAGTCTTACACTTCTGAGTCAAGATAGTAAGAGGCTTAACTATCTTAGAAAAGTTCTCAATGAACCTATGGTAATATCCAGCCAATCCTAAGAACAAACAAAACTCAGTCAGAGTTCTAGGGGCTTTCTAATTCTTAACAACTTCAATCTTAGTAGGGTCTACATAAATCCCATTACCATTTATCACATGCCTAAGAAACTACACTTCTCTTAGCCAAAATTGACACTTAGAAAACTTAGCATATAGTTTCTCCTTTTTGAGCAGTCCCAAGACTAACCTTAAGTGTTCTACATGCTCCTATCGATTCTTAGAGTAAATTAAGATATCATCTATAAACACTATCACAAACTTATCAAGATAAGGCCTACAAACTCTATTTATCAAACCCATGAATAATGCTGGTGCGTTAGTCAGACCAAAGGGCATTACTGTAAACTCGAAATATCCATAACGAGTTTTAAACACAGTCTTTGGAATGTCATCTTTATGCACTCTCAGCTGATGGTATGCAGACCTAAGATATCTCTTTGAGAAAAACTACGACCCTTGCAGTTGATCAAATAGACCATCAATCCTAGGAAGTGGATAACGATTCTTAACAGTCAACTTGTTTAATTCTCTATATTCAATACACATTCTAAAAGAACCATCTTTTTTCTTAACGAACAATACCGACGCTCCCCAAGGAGACAAACTTGATCGAATAAAACCTTTGTCTTTGAGTTTCTTGAGTTGTCCTGACAACTCCTCTAATTCAGAAGGTGCCAAACGATACTGAGACTTTGCTACCGGCGTTGCTTTGTGGATTAACTAAATTCGAAACTCAATTTCCTAAATAGGCGGTAATCCAGATAGGTCATCCGGGAATACCTCAGGAAAATCTATAACCACAATAATTTCTTCTTGTTTCTTATCACCAACCTTAGTACCCATCAAAAATCTCGCTTTTTCTTCTGGTCTCTCTCCTAATACTCTAAGCACCTTTCCATCTAGTAGTGGTATCCTCACTACTTTCTCATGGCAAATTATTTCAGCTTTATAATTAGACAACTAGTCCATACCTATAATCACATCAAAACTCCCATGCCCAAAAGTTATCAAATTGATGTCAAAGACATGACCCTCGATTTCTAGTTTGCAACCTTTAATAACTTTATCAATTTCTACTAGCTGCCTGTTAGCTATCTCAATCTCATATCAGAAACCTAATTCGCTGGGCTCTAAGCCTAATAGAGGTATGAAAGTAGTGGAAACAAAACTATAGTCAGCACCAGAGTCAAATAAGGTAGTGGCAAAATGATTGTTCAAAGTAAACGTACCCGTCACAATGTTCGGATCCTAGCGAGCTTCCTTTGCTCCCAACATGAATGCCCTACCCCTAGCCTGGTTCCCTTGGTTTCCATGACCCTGACCCCTGTTATTAGCAGCAACTTAGTTTGGATGATTTTCTTTTGGTCCTTGTGCCCTATTCAATCTAGGATAAGCTTACCTGACATGGTCGGTACTACCATACTCATAACATGCCCTAATAGTTGGGTTTATAGCATTGACAAGATTCACATTCCTAGGCATGCCTCTACAATCCTTTACCAAATGACCCAAGAGGGTTACAGTTGAATCATGTGTGACAAGGCCCTCCGGGTGCATGGTAGGAGTTGCACGTGGTACACTTGGGCCAAATACCCGTATTCTCTCTTCCTACAGGATTTACGGTAGTAGCAAAAGCATTCCTAGTCTTAGTCCTCTTATTATCATACCATTCTTATACTTGCTAGGTTTCCCTACATTTCCTCTTTTCTCAACCTTCTTAATTGATCCATTTCTCACAGCCTCATCGGTCAGTGTACTAGAAATCTGAACAACCTTTTGTATAGTCTTTGGCTCCGTTGCTGCCACCATCCCAAAAACAATTCCTACAAAATATGTGGAGCAAGTCTATACATGTACCTTCTCAATCTTCTATTTTCTAGAGTCTACCAAATGTGGAATAACCTAAGCCATCTCATGAAACCTATCAGTATACGTAGCATGGCCAGCCCCGACCATGGCGTGATTCCACAACTTAGTTTCTAACTTTTGCATCTCATGACTAGGACAAAACTCTTCTATCATCATAAGCTTAAAGTCATTCCATGACATACTAACAGCAACTTCCCAGCTTAGCGTGCGGATCTGAGAGTTTCACCACGTTAAAGCCTTACCTTTAAATGAACCAGCAGTGTATTTCACTTTTTGGTCAATACTAACCTCCCTTACCATTATATTCCTTAGGGTTACAAGCTAAGAACTCCTTATATGAACAACCTACTCGGTTGCCATTCACTAACACATTCCTAACGTTCTCTTGAACGTTCTCATTAACCACATTACCATTTTGATTTCCAACATTTTCTTGGTTACCAACCTGAGCTAAAATAGTGGGTAAAAGGTTTTGAAATTGTTAAGCAATGATCGTCGAGAAGTCGGGTGCTCCTCCTATACCCCTATTGACTCCCTCTACATTCCTATTGACTCCCTCTACATTCCCATTGACTCCCTCTACATTCCCATTGACTCCCTATACATTCCCATTAGCTCCCAACCCTTGGTCATTCCCTTGACCATTTAATTCGTCAACACGCTCATCATTACCTCTCCTAGGTCCTCTACCCTTCCCTCCTCTACCAACCCGTTCACATGTTCCCCCTCCTCGTGATTCGGTAACAGGCCGGCCAGCACTTCGGGTCATCACCGTTGGCGGCATTATCCACACAAGGGAGAACATGGGCAACGTTAGGTAGGTAGGAAGACTAACATATATATAGAATATCTTACTATATATAATTATACACATA
>BQNB010068941.1:0-33668 GCA_026074375.1 Tanacetum coccineum
CGTTTGTGGGTATTTGTATGTTCGTGGGATGTTGTTTAACATCTTGGTTCTCGAAGAAACAAACCGCTCTTGCTATATCCACGACCGAAGCCGAATACGTAAGCGTCGGAAAGGCATGTCAACAAGCACTATGGATGAAACAAGCTCTTATCAACTACAACATTCGACTCGACGACGTCCCGATCATGTGTGAAAATAAAGGTGCGATTGACCTTAGCAAAAACCCGGTGCAACAATCGCGGACTAAACACATCAAAATTCATCACCACTTTCCTTGAGACAATGTCCAGAAAGGATATATCTTTATCAAAATAGTCTCGTCCGTCGACAATATCGCCGACATTCTCACTAAACCTATTAAACGTGAATCATTTAACTATCTAAGTCTTGGTTTAGGAATGATGGAATACATTCCATAAATCGTTCTTCTTTTCTTCTAGTCTCGATTCTAGTCCGTGTTCCATTCCGTGTCGTGACAACTTAATTACTTCATCCGAAGTATTTTAAGTATTTCTAATTCGCGAAATGCAAGTTAAAACGTCACTCCTCCTATAAAATATTTGTCAAAAACTTTCGTCCAAAACACCTCCACTGGAGGTGGCCCCTATATCAAGGGTGGCCCCCTGATTAAATCAGGTGGCCCTCATATCGATATGGGACCACCACCAGTCAGAACAAAGGTCTGTATCCTTGTTTTTTTAAACAAAAAAACAAACACCCCCTTCTCCTAAAACCTGTGATATGTGAGAAATCACATATCCTTTATATACCAAAAATGGCTCTAAAATGAACAAATTGTGCAAATTATGCTTGTATATTGCTTGTTTTGTCATTTGTGATGTGTAGGTACGGATATTGCAAAAATTATAAGAAAACGGCCAAAACCGGACAAACACGGACACGGGAACGGATAGAGTGCACAAGAGCCAGGAGTTTCTAGCAAATGTCAACAAAGTCAACCTTGGTCAACCCTTAGATAACCCACAAAAAGACAAAACCTTCAAAATACCCAAATAATCCTTAATGTTAAACCAAAGTCACAAAAAAACCCTAAATTCTATAACACCGTTAGTCCTTTGTTAATAGAGGACTAACAGTCGTTAACTCCTTTAACCCTTTTACAAAAACCATATTCACCCCAATTTTTTGTTATTAAACCCGAGCCCAAGTCAAAGCTTTATAAGCCGGGTCAAATAAGTCAAGCAAACAAAAGTAAAAAAAAGGGGGGGCGCAGGAAAAATCATTATTACTATTCATCGTCATCCCAAAAGATTACCTTGCTCAATTAAACGGGTAAAAAAATCCCTTCCATCCACTTATCCTAGCCGGCATCATATATTCCAAGTACCAAGCTCCTTGTTAGCATCAAAGACGTCACGAAAGCTCATTATTGGTCAAGACTGACACATGTATTACACGTGGATATCAAAGAAACACAACCCTTGATGGAATTTACACTGAAACACAGCCAAAAGAAGCACAAAGGTGAATCAAACCACGGATTGCCATGCTGGCAATCTGTGTGCTCATTTTTTTGATCAAACGGCCAATAATTGAGATCCAATCATTAGAAGCATTCAAGGGCTGAGATCAAGACCAAGGGGAGCGTTTTTGAAGACCTAGAAGCATCCATCTCTACATATAAATAGAGCTCTTCTCACTCACAGTGGGGGGAGATAGTTTTAGTTTAGCTTTAGAATTAATTTTAGCTTATGCTTATTGTAATACTTTTAATTTTAGTCTTTCATTAATGTAATTTCCCTTTCAATATTGTACTCAGTTTTCGTTGTTAATAAAAGTTTAAATTTCTTATTGTGCCTTTGAATTTTCATAAGTTTGACTTTCAATGGTTAAATAAGCTTTACAGTTTCATAAGCTCTTATTGTTCTTAAGCTACTAAAAGCTCATCAAATTACTTGATTCTGAAATGAATTGAACTGGCTGTTTATAGAATCAAGTAGGTATTAGTGCTTCTGCAGTGCTCTATACTCTCGCATTGCGCTCTTTCTGATATCTCTGACGTCACAGGCGACGCGTTACGAACATGATCTTCGAGCGATCTTCTCTTCTTCGATCTCCTATTCTCAGCTACACAGCATCGTGCGAGTCTAATGATTCTTGTGACAACTTGTATAAAACTGAAATGCAATGCTTAAATTTATAGAAATATTAAGACATTAAAGATCCCAAACTGACGGCTTTCAAAACAAAATGAAACATCTCTTACGAGCATGCACACACGCGCAACCTCCTACCTACTTCAGTCTTCTGAAGGATCTTGTCAGGCGAACAACATGATCAATTCGCTCTGTACTTCAGACTCTCTATGCGATATTTCAATTTATCATCATTGCACATTTTCCCTCTTCATGCGAGCACTACTGCTCCCTTTACAACACACTCTCACTGACTCTGCATAAAATGAGGAGATTCACTCACTATCTCACCACAACACAATACTACTCGGCGCGCGCGAATACTCAAATCTTACTCATGTTATATGATGTCTCCACCATACACTTCATTGCTATCTCTATTACACACGATTCTTCTTTTCTCTCTCTTGTACACATCACATTATGCCACTCGCACTTCAGTCACAACGCACTAGAGTCTGCAAAACACTACTTCAACAGCGTTATGCGATACTTACAAGCAGGTGCGAGGTCCATACAAAAAAATAACTTCAGTTCACACAACAGATCTTGACCCAAATATATTCAGCGTGCACAATAATACCTTTCCTAGACAGTGACTTAGCATCTACTCAGCTATGAGCATTTCTCTATCTCTACATACTCAGCCAGGTATGATAACACGGAGAGAGCGTACATATAAGGGACGCAAACACTTGTTGCACAGAGCTATGAGGCGTTATCATATTACAACTTTTAGCGACTATTCGAGACATCTCTATATAAGATGCGATAGTGAGTAGGACAACCACAACTCTCTCCCACATACTACATCATACATATTCTTCATTTTACAAAATCTAGGTAGTTCTAACAATGCATCTTTAGCCATCTCATTTCAAAAACATGAAGCGTCGTGTCTTGATCTTTTGAGAGACAGCAAACATCTCCTGTACACTTACATTACAAACATTCTATTATTAGTAGTAATCCGAAGATCCCTTTATTCCTTTATTTTGACTTAAAACCTCATTTTTAAGGTTTATAGAAAAAGGATTTAAGGTATTTGTAGGTATTCAATCAAGTCTAGTAGGTAGTTTGAATCTGGTAGTCTAAATTCAGTAGCTCATGCATTATAAGTTCAAGTCCTTTCTAGCTTTTGTTATAGCTCTTTTTGCTCTTAATTTGGTGTTTTATTAACATAGAAACTAAGAACTTTGGACTGTGCTTGTTGGATTTGAGATTTGGGTCATTTTTATGCCAACTGCATCAGCAGCTTAAACAGACAAATGACTCTTTTTCAAGATCAAATTTCAGCTGGTAAAAATAGTTTTTAGAATTTCAAATTTTGTTCACAAGTAGATTTTAGGTAATAGTAGATCTATTTCAGCTTATTTTGCTTTTAAAAGTTCATTAAGCTATCTGTTTTTAAGCTCAAATTCAGCAGTTTGTCTTTTGAAAAACCAAAAGTTCACTCAGCACAAACTGAGTATTTTAGCAGTTTTCTAACAGCTTTTTCATTAAGCGTTTGAATTTCAAATTACTTTTCAAAAGAAGTTTTAGAGAGCTTAAAGGTCAGGCTTTAAGCTGGTACAATCCACATTGCCACAAGGTTCCTATGCTTAGAGAAAAATAAGCTCAAAGTTTGCTAATCTGTCTGGTTCCTAGTAGTGCTTAGTGCTTATTTGATAATTTCAGCTTATGGCTTGTTTCTCTTGCTCAATTATGGTTTGCATTAGCTTATTAGATTAGCTTAAGGGTAATTTTAGCTTATTTTGTTGAATTTTGAACTTATTTTAGCTTTTAGTATGCTTAAATTTTGAAAAAGTCCAAAAAGATTAGTTAAGTGCATTCTAGCTGTTTCATAAGCATTTTACAGCTTATTTCTTAACATTCAAAAAAAAGTTGTTTTATAAAAAGTTCTTATTTTAGTCAGTTTTATAACTTTGCTTTTGAAAATTTTGGTAAAATAAAAATAAAAAAAATAAAAAAATAAAACAAAAGGCCACAGGTTCGAACCTGTGACCTTCTGCTTATCACATACACGCCTCACAAACACACACACCATCCACTCGCGCCTTGGGTCTTTTTCAAAATAGGTTGCATACAAAATTCTTTTATCACCTTTTTCATTTTTTTTCTTTTTAATAAGCCGTGGCTTAAACCTGGCTTATTAGAGCTTATTGTTTCAGCATTTTTCAAGTTAGTAATTTAAGAAATTCTGTCTCATCTTTTTACACTTTTTGTGATTTTTTTTCAGATTTTTAGAATTAACTTTGCTATTTTTAATCATTTTTTTATTAAAAACTTTAAAAAAATCATTAAAAAATAGAAAAAAATTATAAAAAATAATTTTCTTTTTCTGAAAATTTTCTTTGGTCATTTAGGATTTATTAAAAATAAATTTACTTTTGTAGGGATAAAATTTTATAATTTCACTTTTTAAAGAACGAGTTTTCATTCCCGTCTTCGTTTTCTTCGTTTTTAACTTTTAGCACCCTCGGTTTAGAATTTCCTTAGCATTTTCTTTTAAATAATCCATTAGGATTAGGAAAAGTTTAGAAAATCAATTTAGGTTTAATTTTCTTATAATTTAGGTTTTAATTGTGCATTTCTTTAATTCCCGTATTTGTTTAATTGTTTAAGTTGCTTAATTGCTTTCCTTTGCATGCTTAATTTGTTTTTTGTTGTAGAAATAGATAAACAAATCAAAAATCTTTGAATCTAATTCAAATCATTGTCCAAGTAAAAAACGGAGTCTCAATTTCACAATTCGTTAGGATTAAACGACTCGGGAAGATTTTAGATTTTACTTTGGTTAAAAGTAATTTTCTAGAATCATCGAGAAATAGTTACTATACTATTATTGATATAATTCCTTATATACTTATATTTAATATATAGTGTGTTTGGAAGACGATTAATTTTTGGCGCCATTGCTGGGGATCGAACCCGGGTCACCCGCGTGCCGAGGATTTGTGTTAAAGATTCTTTCGTTTGAATTTGTCGATCGTGATTTGAAGAACCTTTCGTCTTCGAAAGTTACTACTTTTGAAAAAAAATCAAAAATACAAAAAAATTAAAAATATAAAAAGTAAAAAATATTTTTCTTTTTCTTTTTACTATAAGTAGAAGTTTAATAAATAAATATAAAAAAATACAAAAATATTTGCTCTTCCGGATTTTTCGATTTTTATTCTCTTAATTACTAAAATACACATCAATTTAATTCTCTTACTAGAGAATTTTGTGAATATTCCATTAATAAGTTCCCGAACTTAAGATTCAAAATTTACCGTCTTGTGTCACTTACGAAAAAGGCGCACCTCTTTTGTGAAATAAGCTATTAGGAGGGTTGTTCCACGGAACTACGACCCGAAGGGACAAACATTTTTAAGGCGATTCGCTCCCACTACGTCCCCCGTTTGCAAATTTTACTTAAGGGAGTTACCCTAAGTTTGTTGATTATTCGGTAAAACAAAAATATTTTTGTATATATATTTTTCTCTCTTCATTTGTTTGTTTAGTGCATGCGCACTAGAAATTCCAATTTTCCAAATAAATCACCAGTAACCATTCCGAGACGTCGAAATAGAGGACGTACTCCAAACGTAGTCAAACCCGAGCTTCGTACTATCATTAACGTTGCACCAATGGCGGAACGAACAATGGAAGAGCTACTACGTGCACCCACGGAAGGGTATAGAGAAGCTATCGTGTTACCAGAAATTAATGCGGACCATTTTGATATCAAAACGAATTTGTTACAACTAGTTTAAGCTAGCCCGTTTCACGGTTTTGAGAGGGAAAATCCCTACGCTCATATTAATAGTTTCAAAAGGATTACCTCGACTTTACGATTTAGAAATGTGTAAAACGATGTTATTAAGCTAATGATGTTTCCATATTCACTCAAGGGGGCCGCTAAAGTTTGGTACGAGAAAGAACCACCTAATTCGATCTTGACTTGGGAGGATCTCATAACTAAATTCGTGAATCAATTTTTCCCTCCCTCGAAAACCACTCACTTAAAGAATCAAATTTCTCGTTTTACACAAAAATGCGAGACTTTTAGTGATGCGTGGGAACGATTTAAGGAAATGCTTAGAGCTTGTCCTCACCACGGATTTACGGAGTTAACTCAAGTTGATACCTTCTATAACGGTTTAAACGAGAATGATCAAGACTCCTTAAATGCCGCGGTGGATGGAAATCTTTTGAGTAAAACAACTAGAGAGGCTTTGAACATAATTGAGAATAAATCAAAAGTTCGTTATTCACGTAACAAATTGAATGTTTCTAGGATGAATACGACTTCTAGGGAAAGTGTTAGTAAAACGGATGAAAGAATTGATAAGCTTACGGACCAACTTTTGACCTTAGTTGAGATTATTTCTAAAAACGTTGTCACTCCCGCTCCGGTTAAAGCAGTTGAGGAAATATGTGTTACTTGTAGTAGGCCTCATGCTTGGTACAATTGTACTAATACTGATAACAATCAATCTAGTGTTTGTGAGGTAACGGGTTCTTACAATCAAGTAAACCGTGTTAGTAACCAAATGACACCACCTGGTTTTGCTCCGGTGCAAAAAAATGGTCAAAATAGGCTTAATCAAAATCAAGGTCAAGGGAATAATTTTAATCGGGGAAGTAATTTTCATGGTAATCAAGGTTTTCAAGCTCAAAACAACAATCATGCTCCAAATTTTCAAAATCAGGGATTTCAAAACCAACCTTTTCAAGTTCCTAATAATCAAGTCCACAAAGTTTTCGAAATGAGTTATCAATTACAAGACAACAATGATCAAAGATGAGAACATGCAAAATCAAATCAAATTTCGTTGAAAATATAATTAATAATGAAATCAAAACGACGAATGAAACTCACAAGCCGTCTTGATGAATCAACAAAATGTTTTTCAAACTAACTTTGCAAAAATATGTTAAGTGATTCTTTCAAAAACAAGCCTTCAATCTATCGAAACTCTTTCGTGTGAATACCAGCCAACCCAAAGGGTGAGATTAAAAGCAATCACCACTCGAAGTGGTGTTGCTTACGAGGGACCCTCGATTCCTACTAATCCTTCTCCTAAAAAGGTAGTGGAACGAGAAACCGAGGAGACAACGGATAAGGAGCAAACAAATTTCCAAGGAAGTACCGCTCACATCCCACCTCCGGTTAACCCCATTCCAATTCCGGAACCCGATGTTCCGAAGACTTTACCTAAGCCGAATATTCCATATCCTTCACGACGTAATGATCAAAAATCCTGTGACAAAGCTTCGAATCAAATGGAGAAGATCTTTTAAATCTTTCAAGATTTGCGCTTCGACATTAGCTTCGCGGATGCTTTACTTTTGATGCCAAGATTTGCTCCTACAATTAGGAATTTGCTCATGAATAAGGAAAAATTGCTTGAATTAGCTAAGATATCGTTGAATGAGAATTGCTCGGCAATGCTCCTCAAAAAGCTTCCCGAAAAGCTTGGAGATCCCGGCAAGTTTCTTATGACCATGTAATTTCCCGGGAAGGATGATTGTCACTGCCCCACAAAACCCCCTTGGCCATCTTGGCGCGAGCGTAAATTTATGCCCCATTCCATTCGGAAAAAGTTATCCTTACCCGAACTCACCCCCACTCGGATGACTCTTGAGTTAGCGGATTGATCCATAACTCATCCTAAAGGACTCGCCGAAGATGTTTATGTCAAAGTAGGAAAGTTCCACTTTCCTACCGACTTTATTGTTGTATATTTTGAAGCCGATCCTCGAGTACCTCTTATACTTGGGAGATCCTTTTTGAGGACCGATCGTGCCTTAATTGATGTTTATGGAGAAGAAATAACCCTTCGGGTTGATAACGAAGCCATCACTTTTAATCTAGATCAAAAATTTTACACATCTCCGGATTTCACATCTTCAGTGTCTACTAATCGAGTGAGTGTCACACACTGTGATATATTTATCTTGTAGCAATATTAATTTGAGGTCATCATGAGTCATCTACTGTATAAAGGTGACAGTGTATGTGCGGAATGTTGGCGTGTAACGTTGAATTACTTACTCGATTAGTTCTATTTTATACATAAGGTGAGAGGTGATATGACTAGACACGGAATCAAGGTTGGTGGGTGGTTGTGCACGACTATCTTGCTGGGGCAGAAATGGAGTCTAATCGATGCAGGTGACACACACACATGAGGGACGAGATCTGTCTGTACGTGAACTTACAGAGAGTTGACAACTTGGAGCGTATACAGAAGGTGATATCTTGTACAGACGAGAGTCTAGGGGTGCGACACATCGTAAGTGTCAGTTAGTTTATTATGGTCATCTTATAGAATGAGTAGATGAGTCATGAGGAGAGACTCTTCTTGAGACGAGAGGAGTTCTATTTTCTAACAGAAGTATCATGATGAGAGAGGGTTTAGGTAGTGGCAGGAGTATTACGTTTGGTTATTTGTGGGATATCTATGGGAGGCGGAGGTGTAAGTGTGGGGGGGACTTTGTTTGTGATGGTGATTGTGGAGGACTTAGGTTATTAGTTAGAACTGTGGGGTGTAGGTGAGACGCGTTGGAAAGGGTACATTTAAGCTAAGTACACGGAGTAGGATCAGAGACACAGTCTAGGATGACGAAAGGTACGTGGACAGGTGGGTTAGTGATTGGGACACAGACATCGTTGGGTAAGTTGGGGGGGGTACCTGGTAAACTCATAGGTACATTCTGAGTCACTGTTGACAGTGGTGAGTGTGACCTCGATGCTATACACACAATAGGTGAGGTGAGTAGTATTTGTACGTGGGTACACAGAGTAGTATCATGAGTAGCGACGCACAGATGATGAGAGTGTCTACAAGTGTCTCACGCATCACAGAGCTTTATGAATACGAGTCTACATGGATACATTAGGATCTAGAGAATATATGACAATTGAACACTGACAACATATAACCACTATCAAGGTGCACAATTGTGGTGCGGCATCACTGAGAGACTGTGAGGGAGGTACAGGGTAATTACTCATTCTGAGATGTTGGGTTGTCATATTCTGATGATGACACATAAAGTGTAGGTTACTGCAGGTGTATGGGAGAGTATGAGGGTGGTGAGGCGAGTGTGACGGACACAGTGACTGGACAGACTATTGTCACGAGTGCATGGTGTGAACGACGGTGACATGGAGAGTAGACTGCGATCTCAGTGATAGTGCACACAGTTATGAGGTGGACAGGACTAACAGCAACGATCATGTCGTGTATGATGAACGAGAGAGGTGTAATGGGAGAGTCTATGGTGTGTGTTTTGTGAGTTCTATGGTTTGAGGTTTCTTGCTCTTGTGTGAGTATATTTGTTCTGAGGGGATCATGGAGGGACACAGTGGTATCAGATTCACATGATGCAAGAATGATGTAAGAACTTGTGTGCATATAGTTGCATTGTGATCACATATTGGTTTCTTATAGATTGTGTTGATAGTGGTCACTGGATGAGCGGAGTGGTTCTAGTGGACATTGGATAGATAACTTGGAGGTCTGGGATGTAATGGTGTGGAGGGTGGATGAGAAGAGTTGTGGTGATGGTTTATGACTAAGTTATCACATGCACTCAGAGATCTTTAGACACGGATCTACATGGGAAATGATGTATTAACAGATAGATGTTGACACAGAAGGTGGCAGGCAGTAACTGGGTAAGTGGACAAATATGATTACTAGGGTACGTAGTAGAGTAGTCTAAGTGGTGTGGGAGTTATACGATGGTGCTGTGTTGTGGATAGCACTTAGTAAAGATGACTGGGTGCATCTTTAGACAGGTTGGTGTTAGTGGAGATAGTATGTGGATATTGTTTGAGGTTTTATTGTGCATTAAATGTATGTAGGGTTTGTTGTTGGTGTGTTTATGATTAATTATTGGTGATAGTTATAATGTTTTGTAGGGAGTTGGAGTTTGTTAGGTTTTAAAGATATAGGCGGTAGAGGATAGAGAGTGTGGTGATGGTGAGGTTGGGGATGATTATTGTTGTGAGTATTATAAAGAGATTGAGGTAAGTGAGGTTGTTGGGTTGGTGTATGAATGTGTAGAGGGGTGGTATTTGAGTGAGAGGGGTGTTGTGGGGGGGTTGGGGTAGTATGGGTATAATGTTGGAGTTGGGGAAGTGTGTATGTGTGTTGGGTTGGTGGTGGGGGTTTGGATTGAAGGGTTTTGATGTATTGTGGTTGGGGGGGGGGGGGGGGGGTGGTTGGTGGGTGAGTGGATTAGTTTGTTTTTATTGGTGTACTTTCTTGAACCATTTCCACAGGGAAATGAGGATGTAGATGTTGAAGCCAGAACTTAGAGAAATTGAATTGTTGCTTAACGTGATCCTCAACAAATTTTTTTCACCTATGATTACATTGACCTAATTTCGATAGGTTCACCGACGAACCTCTTGTGGGGGGGGGGGTGGGGGGTGCTAGCTTGGGGCTTACCTTCAACCGGGATATGAACAATTGATGACTAATCATTTCTTAAGGATTATGTTCCAAAAAGAAAAATTTTCAAGTTTAATTCAAATCCTCATTTTGAATTCACTGAAAATTACAACTCCAGTAACATTAAATCCCTCTTTTTTAAGAGATGTTAGAGGAGTCGATAGCAAGGACATCCAATGTTTCTAATTTTTTATGAGCCATAATTTATACTTAACACAATATATAGAAAAAAGCTCTTTTCTGATGAGGATGAGTGTTTCGACCCAGGAGGCATAATGATGGAGATCGGAGGGTAGGGGGGAGTGCGTAATCTAGCTATTGAAGTATCTACTAATATTGAGAGGTTATTATGACTCAGAGGGAGACGTATCTCAATCTTGAAGAAATTGCTTTTGATGACAGTCCACCACATAATCTCTTTTCCCCGAGGTGTTATTCGATCATGAACCACAATTGCTTCATCAAGGATGAAATCCGAATTGGAATACTTTGAAAAATATGGTTTTAAAGTTTTTGATCCGGATCTGGGAGAAACGTTTTCTCGCATCATGTGTAAGATTATCATCTAAAGGACCACACCATTTATCTTTCTTCACAATTGTGTCCCCCAAATCCTTTGTTACTCATCATCGTTAACTTTCTTTTTTTCCTTCGGGAGTTAAGGGTGGAGGGCGAGGAGGGCGCGAGGTATAGTATGAGCCCCCGCATCTTCGCTTTTCATTTTCCTTTCATTAGAGCCGGTGTCAGTTAAATGTTCAATTGAATTTTTGTTTTTTCCACTTGTTTCATCCCATGGACAAATAAAGTCGGTGGATCGATGTCAGCTTTGTGACTCGGTTACCAAAAACAAAGCGCTTCGTGGGAGGCACCCCATGCTTATCCTTCTATCTTCTTTCTTATTTCTAATGTGATAAGAGGATACTTGTACTCTTCTGATTCTTGTTGTTTGTGGTGTTTTGATTGTTTGTAGATTAACCCAAATTTTTTGAAGTACCTCCGTGTTTCGTGTTTGTCCCCAGTCCACTCGAGCTTCCTAGCCATTGCTTGCCATTAGTATGGGGAAATCCGATATCCTAAGATTATTATCGACTAACATTTATCTTTTAGCATACTTGATAAACGGCTTAAGATTTTTGTGATACTTTTTCCTTGCTTGGATTATGCATTCGAATTTTTGAGTTCTAGTATGGGGTTAAACCTTTAGACTAGGAAACATTGAGGACAAAGTTTAGTTTTTATGATGGGGTAGTATACTTTGATATGAGGCTACCTACTTTTGCCCGTTGTTCTCACGTACCCCGTTTTCCCGGCAAAAAATTTTAAATTTTATAAAGTCTTAATCTCTAATTTATTTGCTCATATATACAACAATAATATATATATACTATAAATATAAAATATATATATAATATATATATATATATATATAAATATATAATTGTTATTTTTGACAAATGGTAGGTTTACCGTTTAGTAGAACAAAAAAGAAATTTTGACAATACCATGTAGCAACAACCGCTCGGCCTAGTCAATATCACTTAAATTAATAAACCAGCACCACCACCATGCAAAGGGGTCGTAGTAGATTAACTCTAATATACCCCCCCCCAAACCACAAATCTCAAGGGGGAAGATGTGATAATATGATATATAGGGTATTATGGTTTACCACACTACGTTGGGGGAAGGTAGGTTTGAGGGGGGGGGAGAAGATATATGGATGAGGGGGGTGTATGATGTTGTTAGATGTTTAGATGGGTGGGTATTTTTGTTGTGTGTGAGTGGGGGGGGGGTAAATAAAATATAGTTGTATGTTATTATATGATTAAAATAAAAATTAAGGGGGGCTTGATAGATGAGCACATAAATTAACAATATAATACAAGATTGTATTATTTAATCAATGAATTACTCCCTAGATTGCTTCTCCTATGTTGTTGATTTGTTATACTTGTGATGATCTATGTAATGTATTTCCTAAGTCACGAACGAATTAACGAACCCCCGACTATTTAATATTCCCGTTAAGGCAACGCACAATATAAGGTAGTATGAAGACATACAAGGCCCCCTAAGAGTAAATTAAATTCAATGAAAATACATTTAATATGGATCAACCATTATAGAGTGGGCAAGTAGTAGAAGACGTTACCACGATTGGTATCCTTTTTCTCACATCATGTTTGTCCTAGTACATATCAATAGGTGAATGAGCAGAACAAAAACTTGTTTTTAGAGACCAAACATGCATATTCCCCCACATCACAGAAGCAATATCCACTAAGATCTAACATCATACGTGTTCATAACAATCATAAATAAACACAATAGAAGGATATACCCAAACATGTTAAAGATAAGTAAGAACAGATTAGAAATTACACAACAAGACATAGTAATGATTATGATAGTCCTTACTGATTAAAACCATGAATTAAAGGAAGTACAAAACGGTATTTGAGGCCCTAAAATCGTCCCTAAACAACTGCTAAATGATCTATGGTTCGTCCATTTTCCTTTTTAATCTAAAGTTACACACTTAAAACCCTAAAAACGGATTTGTATATATAGGAAAATCGCTGTGACGGCGTCGCGTTTTAATCGTGACGCTGTCATGAATAGAATATCTAGATAATGGGTTGGGTCGTGCATTCTGACGCCGTTTAGAGATCTTTATAAAACGCCCGTCTTGATATGAGTTGTGACGGCATCACGTGTAATCTGTGACGCCGTCTCTAGCTTCTAAGTATAAATTCTTGAGAGATGTTGGTGTAGGTTCATAGTCTTGTCTGTTTCTTTTCTAAATGAGCCCAAGTCATGTGTATTTCCTCCAAATGCCTTCCAAATGCTGATACCTAAAAAAGGAAGGATTAAAGTACCTATTTTGGGGCATAAAACGCGATTAGAGGTATAAACTACCCCGATTGCTTTAGAGTCCGAGTCGTGAATACGCGATTTAGATGATTGTTCTTATAAGTCAAGCCAGACCCAAAAAGTCAAAGGGTAAAATCGTCATTCAAAATTCAAAAATTCTCGAATGTTACATATTTTACCTACTCTTTAAAAGTATTTTACAACATAACCTTCAAGACCTTGTAATTAAAAGCACGAAAAGTATATACTAGCTCCTCACATAAGTGTTTGGGATTCTCTCTTTCACTCGGGTGTATAATAAATTATAACATAAGGAGGAAACGGAAAATCAACACTCATTACGTATCATAACATATAAATTACCATAGGCTTGGTAAAGGATCAAACCTCCACCGCTAGGCGCAAGTATTATTCATTACTATCTAAGAGGTCTTTCTAAAGGGTTGTGGGGTGTAGGTGTATGATAACATATAATGGAAACAGAAATAGACGGGATACATTTAGGTGGCTTTGGGTGAATTTGGAGTGGAAGGGTTAGATAATTATTTACACGAATACACGCTGGGTTGGTTACTAAGCCAAGACTCGGACGAAGATATACAAACTCTACACAACTCTACATCAATCTCTTTCTTTTTCTTTTCTAATTTTTTTAATAACATAATACATCATAACTTGGGGTTTATAACACGTTCCCCTACACTTGAGCTTTTACATGCTCGATATTTACAGTCTAACCAAACAATGACACCCCGATTTTGAGTGGATCAAAATAACATGGAGAATCATCTAAACAAATATATGGGGGTAATTGTACTTAACTTTTTCTTCCCCTCTTGTCCGCGAAATCATACTACCATGAATCCCAATCGTCCCAAAACAGTATTTACAAGGATAAGGACTTAGCAACCGTGTACTCAAATAATTAACTTGGGTTAAACATAATAATGTACTAAAAATGAGTACATACAAGTGGGCTAAGGTCGATTTTGTGGTTACTGATTGGTATTACGGGTGAACAATGCTCTTCATTAATAGTCAGACTTTGACCAAACAAATACGATGCAGAGAACCTGAAAAGGATAGCTCTGAAGGTGTACTAGGGTATCCTGCACTAAAGATGAGTGCATGGCAAGGAGATGTGGTATAGTAATATGATCGTTGTGGACCACATAAAAATAAATAAAACAAAAGGTGAGGGGGGGGGGGGGGGGGGGGGGATGGGTGGGGGGGGAGGAATATAACAAGAAAAAGTGGGGCGGGGAATAAAAAACATTAAATATGTTAAAACATCTGTGTTAATCTTAAGCCTCTTATCAAGCAAATCCTAACACTTACTATGCGGTCATCTCGAGATTCAATCACAAAAACAAGTTTCTCGAATTTAATATCCTATCCATTCAACGAGCGAGCGCAGCTCCAAAAGTAACCAATAACAAATGTTCCAGACAAGGCGACAAAACCATCGCATACACATCTGTAACTACGGAATAAGACATACATAACTCTGCTCACTCTTAACTCGAACAAGCTAAAGTATAACATCCTAATGCGAAACCACCACAATTTTAGGGTGGAATTTTGTAGGGTTTTTTGTGCTAGTAATATAAATTCCTATCCATGATACGCTCTTAATACTTGGTTTCTTCGGTATGTGTCCCATAATTTTTTTTAAATATGGGTCAAAGTCACCATCTTATTCTATGTTTTGATTATCTTACCCATCATTTTAAGGACGAAAGCAAATGGCAAATAAGAAACACTAGTTTCTAAGTCTTATTTCCCCTACTACACTTTAAGTTTGAACATTTGTTCCCCATGATCTATATAAGTACCCGTAAAAAACGAATAAATGGAAAAAAAAACAAGAAAAGAAACCCTATACTCTCCTGGTTTGCTCAATAAATGGAGCAGAAACATGCGATAACATGGTTAAATCCGTCTCTAATAATGGTCCAATGGACTTCCTAAGAATTTTTCGAAGCTTCTTTCTTCATCAAATATAACCTGTAATAAAAGACATAGATAATCACGCCAAGCTAAATGTGCGATATAACAGATATACAAATATGAATTTACGGGTTTGACGCTCGATAAATGCATAAAGATAGGATGATATATATTGTCAAACTCATTGTTTTAGCAGGTTTATAACAAAGAGTACATATTTTAAATATTATGGACAAGTGTTTATTTTCAAAATAATTAAAAACTTTAAGTTTTTTGTACTGGAGGCGTTTGACTCCCCCAGGAAAACTCCACAGACGCTCCATCACAGTGTTCGTGGTGACGGCGTCGCGTGTAAATCATGACGCCGTCTCTACGTTTTATGAAAACGAAATTTTTGTTTTTGATAAAAAATTTCCTACACTTGATTCCATAAATTAATCTACAAGAACCAGTTTTCTCCAGCCTTCGTAAGGTCTATGTTGCAGTTTTTTATAGCCCAATAGGCTTTATGTTCCAATTCGACAGGAAGATGGCATGCATTGCCGTAGATAATATTAAACGGGGTCATTCCTAAAGTGGTTTTAAACGATGTCTGGAATGCCCATAATGCATCATCTAATTTGTAAGACCAATCTTTCTTGTTGTTCCCGATGGTTTTTTCAAGAATACGCTTTGTTGCTCGGTTCGTGTTTTCAACTTGCCTATTCGTCTGAGGGTGATACGCGGTTGAGAATCGGTGAACCACTTCATATCTTTTCATTGCCTTCTCCATTTGGTGGTTACAAAAATGTAACTCCCTATTCGCTAATAATGGCTCTTTTATTCCAAATCATGCGAACAGTCCTTCTTGATGAAGTTTACTACGTTTCGAGCATCATTAGGTGGGAGAAGGCATGAGCCTCACCCACGTTTGATACGTATTACAATAGCCACAAAAGACATATTCGTGTTCTCTGTTAGATGAGGGAAAGGTCCCATAAGTCATCCCACACACATCGAACATGTTCGCAACTTGGATGTAATTTTCTAAAAGGTGTTTCGACCCTGGATGAAATGTTTGCCTACCTCACTGACCAGCATCGTCAGACCTGAACAACTTGCGTGCAATCGCCAAAAGATATGTGGCCAGTAAAACCCGGCCTCCAAGACTTTTCTTACAGTGGTGGCGATGGCATGATGTCCTCCTGGATGGTCCGCTGTGACATTGTCAAAGAATTTGTGCTGCCTCTTCTCCGCGGGGGGGCCATAGCATTCTTCGTATGATTTTGGTTAGCACATTGTTTGAATAGGAGGTCTCATCTCCCCAAATAAATGCCTCATATCGCATGAAGAATTTTGTTTCTCTTGACGTGATCGAAGGGTAGTATATTGCGCTGGCAAAATAGTTTAGACATAGTCGGACATAACCACGGTTCATCATTTTGTCGAGTTGCCATCAATTGCTCTTCAGGAATAAGTCCCAATATCTCAGCCCTGGTTTAGCATCCCAAGGTCGGGGTTTTCGAGTAGGAGAGATGATCAGCTGCTAGATTTTTAGCACCTTTCTTATCACGGATCTCGATATATCGAATTCCTGGAGCCGCAAGATCCATCGAATTAGGCGTGGTTTTGCATCTTGTTTTGTGAATAGATATCGCAGGGCAAAATGATCGTGAAAAACGATGGTCTTGATAAGAACCAAAGTAATTATCTAGTATTTATCGAATGCAAAGACAACCTCCTGAGAGCGGCTCCTTTTTGTAGTTACAATGCTCTTGATTAATAGTCTGGCTTAACTAGAAAATTACGAGAACCATGAAAAAGGATAGGCTCGAAGGGTTGTACTAGGGGTATCCAACACTAAAAAATGAGTGCATGGCAGGGGTGTAGGATAGTTATATGATCGGTGTGACCATCATAATAATTACAGTTTTAAGACATGGGTTAATCCTAATGCCTCTTATCAAGCAAATCCTAACACTTACTATGCGGTCTCGGGATGCATTACAAAAACAAGTTCTAGAATTTAATATACTACCGGTACACTCTTATAATCCTAAAGTAACCAATACCAATGTTTCATAAAAGGAAACAAAACTACGCATACACATCCGTAATGACGGAATAGACATACATGATTGCTCACTCCTTAACTCGAACAAGCTAAAGGTATAACATCTAAGGGCGAACCTCACATTTTGGGGGTGGAATTTGAGGGTTTTTGTGCTAGTAATATAAATTCCTATCCATGAGACGCTCTTAATACTTGGTTTTCATCGGTATGTGTCATAAAAAAAATTAAATTTGGGTTAAAATCACCTCTTATGCTATGTTTTGATATATTACCCATCATTTTAAGAACAAAGCAAATGACAAATGAAAGAATAGTTTCTAAGGCTTATTTTCCCCCTACACTTAAGTTGAACATTGTCCCCAATGTTCTATAGAAGTACCCGTAAAAACGAATAAAGGGAAAAGAAAACAAGAAAAAGAAACTAGTACTCCCCTGGTTTGCTCAATAATGGAGAAGAAGCATGTGATAACTGGTTAAATCATCATCCAAGAATTGTCCAATGAAACTTCCTAAGAACTTTCAAGCTCCTTCTCATCAAATATAACATGTAATCAAAGACAGAGACAGCTACACCAAGCATAAAATGTGCGATATACAGATATACAATATTAATTTAGGGTTTGACTTAATAAAGCAGTAAAGATAGGATGAGAGAATTGTCAAATTCATTGGTTTTGTAGGTTTATAACAGAAGATTACATATTTTAAATGTTATGCAAGTTTTATTTTCAAAAATAATTAAAATCTTTAAGTTTTCTGGACCTGGGCGTTTGACGCCCTCAGGAAAATCATGCCCCGTCACAGGTGTCATGGTGACGGCGTCGCGTGTAAATCGTGATGCCGTCTCCACGTTCTGTGAAAACGAAATTTTTGTTTTTGATGAAAAATTTCCTTCACTTGATTCCATAATTTAATTCCTGTACAAATGGCTGCATAAAACCTGAGATTTGACAACTTACTCATATGAATCGAAACTAACGCGAATTAATCTAAACAAATTATTTAACATGTTTGATTTTGTTTCTAAAAACCAGATAGATTCCCCTACACTTATTCTTTTCAAAATACCTTTGATTGAAATTAAGACGAAGTTAAAAACAATACAAAGCATGATTACAAGATAGAGTTCGAACATGATAGACCGCATCAAAATTCCCCTAACTCTGAATGGTTTGACTTATTTAGCTGCTCTCTCCTTTGGGTCGGTCTAATTCCTCAAAATCGTCTTTGACTTCATCCTCTTGAACATTTCCTGTCATGAATTCTTCGAATTCTTTGTCAAGCGGTGTCTCACTTATCTTTTTGGATGTACTCAGGATTGGTTTAGAATCGTCGAGCAGAGCATCAAGTTCATCCTCAGTTACTTCATCGATAACATCCATGCGGAAGCATGTGTCGTCATTTAAGTGAGAATGCTGCATAGCCTTATCGATGAGAAAGGTTGCTCTATCTTCCCCAATTCCTAAATTGAGTTCTTTGTTCTTAACTCTTATGATAGCATTGGCGATGTGCAAGAATGGTCTTTCTAAAATGAGAGGGACTTTATCATCTTCCTCTATTTCTAGGATAACGAAATCAACAGGGAACACAAATTTTCCAACTTGAACGAGCATATTCTCAGCAACTCCCATAGGGTATTTAGGTAGGTATGATTTGTGATAACGCCTAAATTATACATGTTTTTGGCGGCGTTATTTGCATTTATTATATCATTTCTTGTGAACTTTTGGTAATTAATCAAATATATTTTCTATTTTATATTCTAGGTTTGTGTCGTGGAAGAATACGGAAGATTACACGATGAATTGAAGCTTAAACGAGAAATAACTCAGCATAATGTGTCCCGGACATCTGTTTACGTTTTGGCATAACTCGGTCATTCGAAATCAGTTTTAGGTTGGTTCAAGTTGGCCACTCGTAGAGAATTCCAATGATCTACATACCATTGAAAAAAGGTAAACTGCTAAATATGCAGAAAGTGCGGCAGTTTTGGCCAAAGTGCGGCACACTTTTCAGTCGGTGGAAGAATTAAATGCTAAGTGCATTAACTTACTATGTGCGGCGTACAAATAAGTTTGTGCGGCTCACTTTTGCCCATTTTAGCCTATAAATACAACCCCTAATCACCTCATTCCACACCCTCACACATAATTCCCCACTTCATTTCTAACACTTAGAAGAAGTGTTTTTGGTGATAAAGGTCTAAAAAACCTTTAATCCAAACCACCCTTTAAACCACCATCACCACCATCGACTACCACCACTATCCACCATCAATTTCTAGATTTTAATCCATCAAGGAAGCGTTAGTGAAGTGTAATTTGAATCTATATTGATTGTGACAGAATTGTTCATAGTTTCTGGATTTTGCTTTGAATATAATAAAGTATTCTTAGGAAATTCTTGTGAAATTACCATCATTTGCTCTTGGAATTTGGTATAATCTTGTTTATCCTTTGAATATGATTATTATTGAATTGTTTGAGTTCATAATGTGTTTTGTTACTTCTTTGATTATGGGGCTAGTATTCTTTATGTTTGTTTGGCGCTCTCATTGTGATTTTAGATATGGAGCGTTTGGATTATGTGTTTATTGGAATTGGTAAAACTATTTTATATAAGACATAGGCGAAAGGATTCCTCTTTATACATGTGTTCTATTCCACACTACGACACATTATATTTTGGTTATATTAAACTTCTATAGAGCTGAAAGGATTTTTGTAGTATATTAATCGACTATATTCAATAGTTATATTTAAGGCCAAATGGATTTATAACTTGTGATAACTCTATTTTCTAAACTTATAAACATTGTTCCAAACACATCATTATCTAAGTGATCATTGCCTAAACAAACATACCTTAATCATTTGTTTGAATCATCTTTTAATTGCTTTCTTTACAATATTCTTATATGATTTTTGATCTCGTCTTTGGTTAATTTGATTACGTGACAATTCATATTAGGCCTTTAGCACCTTAATTACAAAAACGTGTGAAAACTTCTATTCTCGTTTGGAACGACTGGACTTACCCTAAAGTATTACTATACACGAACGGGTTATTACTTCACGAGTGTTTTTTTTTAGTAAAGATCGGTATTTCTAGTATTATAAATTTAAAGCTTGGAAAACACACATCAAGTTTTTGGCATAGTTGTCGGGGAATTGTTTAAGTTGTTATCAGTTTTTTGCTTGTTTTAGGTGCTATTTTGTTTCGCAAAAATTTCAAACTCGTCGTACCATTTTCTGGCAAACGAAACCCAAAAATTGTTTTTTCTTCAGGAAGTACGCCACACATTCTATTTGTGCGCCGGTTTTCCTGAAAACCTAGGAAGTACCCCGTACTTTACCCAAGTACGCCGCGCTTTCTGCAAATTTTCACAAATAGAATCTTATTTCAAAAACCAAAACCAAAACCCCCAATATGATATTCTTAGGTTCTATAATCATTTGGAATTGTATTTTATTTGATTATATGCCTTGTGTATTTGTAATTATCTAGTTTGTCATAATATTCGAAAAAAAACATAAAAATTCTAGAAAAGCCGGCGCACTTTTTCTAAAGTACGCCGCACTCTATCTATTTGAAATTTTTGTTTATCTATTTATCCTTATTTTCTATATATATAATAAAAACTAAAATATATCTAATATATATAAAAATCTAAAAAAATTGAAAATAATTTACTTTATTTTGAATATTATCCTATTAACCTTAATTATATATATATAAATGTCTTTTTACAAAATGCTTAACGTATGTATAAATTCTCGATATTATGAAAAACAACTTGTAAGTCTAATATATAGATTTAATAAAAGTTTAAAAACAAGGACTTATAAGATTAATATTATCCAGAAAGAATTCGTCGAGATCGAATCATTCAAATCTTCAACTCAAAGTTTATCGTTAACCAATTTGTCGTTATAAATATACCTGAAGAGGATGTCGAACCCAAACAAATAATTCTCGATCCTAATGATCAGGCTATGTGGGAAAGTGCTAAGACTGTAGCATCGACTCCTAATTCTATCATTGTTCGACCCGATGTTGATAACAACTTTGTTATCAATAGTACTCACTTAAATATGATCCAGGAAAATAAATTCGATGGTTATCTGCGGGCCGATCCGCATGACCACATCTGTGAATTTCTCACAATCTGCGACATGTTCAAATACGGTGAAACTCAAAGTGAAGCTGTAAAGCTTTTGATATTTCCCTTTTCCTTGTGCGATGAAGCTAAAACCTGGTTTAACGATCTTAATGAAGAGTCTATAACATCGTGGGAACAAATGTGAAGAGCTTTTATAAACAGATTCTTTCCACCTTCGTTAATTAACCGTCTTATACTTGAAATTAGAAATTTCTCTCAACTCGTATGTGAAAGTCTAACCGAAGCCTAGTTAAGACTCAAGAACATGCTTCAAAAATGTCATTGGCACGGTCTGACCAAAGGAGCTATTATTCAGATATTATATCATGGTCTAAACGAACCCACTCAAGGAATCCTAGACGTAACAACTGGAGGAATCTTCCTCTATAAAAGTCCAAATCAAGCTTTTCAATTTCTTGATGATAAAGTCCTTTTTAACATGATTGGCCCATTAAATCTAAAAATGAACATCATCAAAAATCTATTTTTTTCGCCGATGGAAGTGATAGTAATACTGATAATTCTCGATTTATGAAAAAATTGTAGGTAGGGATTCAAAATTATAAGCTTAAATGGTAGAAGTGCAAGAATACGTACCAAGGACTATGAGCTTAGAGAGGGAAAACCACTTCTATAAAACATCACTTGAACGATGACTCGCGATGTTGTGAACGTAATTAAAGTAAATTACATCTAATCTGAAGGTAATCTAGACCGAAAGTCTCATGATTCTCATTCTCACCAATCCCATCATGATCGTAATTACTCTGAGAAATCGCTCACATAGTTAAACAATGATGTGAAAAATGATCTCAAAGATTTCAAAAGACATGACCATAGCATGAGAATTGTTCATGATAAATCTTTTCAGAGACGGTTGGTTTAAACCACATTGTTTTTACCTAAGAAAAAGTCTAAACCTATCAACCAAGAACCTCAATCTAAAACTGATTTCGAAAAATTAATGACTAAATTCTTGGATGATCAAAGAGTTTCAAATATGTTTGCCAAAAAAAAAACAATATTAAAGGTATTTTTTAAAGATGAAGTAAAATAAAAAGTATTTTCCAAACATTTCTTAAAAACATGGAAAGGAAAATAGATGAGTGTGCGAAAGTCTTCAATAACATAATTTTAGAATTAATCGATTAGGAACTGACCTCCTCTTCAATCCTCAAGCTCAAACTGAGCAAGTGAATGTCGTATTCACCGGGAGTGGAAAGTCTGATGATTCTCTGAAAACTCAAGAAGACCCACCACCTCCTATCATCGTTAACAATAAAAGCGAAAAAGATCGGCCAATTAAGACATCGAAAGGAAACTATCACATGGTCAAAACAGAAGAATATCCATTCCATGAGTACATACCAAAAATACCATACCCTAAATGTTTAAGAGTGGATCATTCCCACTTGAACCGTATCATTAAGGAATCTTAAATCAAGTTAAGTATAGTAATAATAATAATAGTAATAGTAAATACTTATAATAAACCTATAAAAAATAAAAAAACTATATATTATATATATATATATATATATATATATATATATATATATATATATATATATATATATATATATATATATATATATATATATAATAAAAACTTTGCAGTTTTTAAGTATGTTGCGCATTCGGCTGGTGTGTTTCTTACGTCGATTTTTGCATCAAAGAAGAAATGTATCGAACTCTATGGGTGTGTTCGCTGTAAACCCTCACAAGACTATAACTCATCCACTCGGGACATCGAGGGGTTTAAAGGCTTGTTGCATGCGCTAAATGCAACCGTGGTGCCTACGAAAGTGCGCTTTAGTATTTTACGATTTTTGTAGTTGTGTCTATTTTGCAAATTAAATAAAACAGGTGGAGCTTGGATTGGTGGATGACATTTTACACTTGGAGACTTATATAAATAGAGTATTTATATTAATTGTGTAGATTACACATGTTGGTGTTTCCTTTTGTGCGCCATATTTTTGAGAAGTATTCAACAAGAGACAAATTAAAAGAACCACTGGGATTAGGTACGTTTTTTCCCATTATTTTTCCCTAATTTTCTATATTTTTCAGTTCTCCACATTGAGGCAATGTTCTACTTAAGTGTGGAGGGGTAGCAAATTGGAAATATTTTTCATGTCCCTCCATGTTTGCCCTGCAGAAAATTTCAAACTTTCAACTGATATTTTCTGAAAAATTTAAAAATTTATATATTGCTTTTCCAAAAACTTAAAAAATGCATATGTTTAGTAAGGCAAATCCACCCGGATTGACACTATAACTAGCACAAACACTGTCCACTAAAATTGTGAGAAATTTAGCCTTAAAGAATTCGGGTACCCATCTTTGATACCCAAGATAATTTTTGCCTTTAGCTTGTTCGAGTTAGGGTTTGAATGAGTTCTTATGTGTCTATTCTGTCATTTACGGATGTTGAGTGCCTCTGCGCGCAGCGCGAGTCGCACTTTTTGTATGGGAACATTGGTATTGGTATAAAGTTATATGAGTGGGCCGGTAATTTAGTAGCTCCAGAACTTGTGCTTGATCATCATTTACTAGACCGCAGTGAGGTTAATTTATAGACAAAGTCGTATGATAAGAGGTGAAATAAATCCCTATGTAATCATGTATCTGCAGCACTCGCTTTTAGTGTTGAGATCCCCAAAGTATCCCAAGAGCAAGAAAAATGTGCTCGATAAAGAAGAAGTTTTGTGCCAGCCTTAGTTATCGCAGTATCTGGAATGAAAAAAAATTTATAAAAAAAGAGAAGAAAAAAGAGAAAAACAAGAAAGAAATAAAAGTTCAAAGTATAAGGCAAAGTTCTGGCACATGGAATCAAGCATCTGCTATTCACCCTCATCATTATCACGTTTTGCCTCTTTGAGATTTCTGTCTAGGTGCTCACGCCGCAACGGGTAGGTTTATGTGTTAAGTACAAGCCTATGGTAGCTGTCTAGATTATTTATGTTTAAACCTGAGTGATCTTCACAAATATATAAAACCCTATCTAAGTGACTCGTGTGAATTTAAAAACAAACACTTTCCCTATGTGAGGTGCTCTGTTATATGTCTATGCCTGAAAAGTTATAAAACTGGTAAACACTTGTTAATGCTAAAATGATTTTTTTCTCCACGTCACGATAAATGATCTTGTTTTCTCGCTTTAATTGCTTGAGGGCAAGCAATAGCTAAGTGTGGAGGGATTTGATAACGCCTAAATTATACATGTTTTCGGCGGCGTTATTTGCATTTATTTGATCATTTCTCGTGAACTTTTGGTACTTAATCAAGTATATTTGCTATTATATGTTCTAGGTATGTGTCGTGGAAGAATACGGAAGATTACACGAAGAATTGAAGCTTAAACGAAGAAATAACTCAAGTTAATGATTTCCCAACACTTGTTCCCCGTTTTGGCCATAACTCGGTCATACAAACTCTATTTTAGTTGATTCAAGCGGCCATGGAAAGAGAATTCAATTATCTACAACCATGAAAAAGGCCAACTGCTGAATATGCAGAAAGTGTGGCGGTTTTGGCCAAAGTGCGGCGCACTTTTTAGTCTGAGGAAAAATTAAATGCAATTAAATGCTAAGTGCATTAACTCACGAAGTGCGGCGCACAAATAAGTTTCACTTTGGCCCATTTTTAGCCTATAAATACAGCCCCTAATCACCGCATTCTATATATTCTCACACACAAACTTCCACTTAGTTTGGAACCATTAGAATAGGTTTTTTTGGTGATCTTGGCTTGACAGACCAAGAAACCAAATACTCCTTCAAACCACCATCACCACCATCGTCCACCACTACTCTCCACCATTAATTTCTAGATTTTAGTCCATCCAAGGAAGTAGCATTAAAGTGTAATTCGAATCTATAAGCTATTGTGATAAATTTGTTCATAGTTTTCGGGTTTACTTTGAATATAATATAGTTTTCATTAGGAAAACTTATAAAATCATCAACATTTTCTCTTAAAGTTGGTATAAATCTTGTTTATTTTATGAATATGATCTTTACTAAATTCATGATGAATGTTATGTGTTTTGTTACTTGTTTGATCATGGAGTAGTCATCTTGTGTTTGTTTTGTATAATTGGTTATTCGATCTTTTGTTCTCATACACTTTCGTTTACAAATCGTTGGTACATTCTTATTTATATTTATTAAGTTTATCATTTATAATAAGGCTTTTAAGAATTGCAGCATGGGGATTAGTTTATTTATGGTTTGTTTGGGCAGTAATATGTGATCAATAATTTGGGAGCGATTGGATATGTGGTTTATTGAATTGGTTAAACCATGTTTTTTTAATACAAGAAATAGCCGAAAGGGTTCTTTTATATATGTGTTTAAATCATTCCATTAATCTATTTGGTTATAATAACTTATAAAAGGCGAAAAGATTTGTTGTTATATCATATAATTCACTAGTTATAATTTAAAGGGCGAAAGGATTTATAACATGTGGCTAACTCTATTTTCTAAACTTATAACAGGTATTCAAACACATCATCTATCTTAAGTGATCATTTCCTAAAGAAACATACTTTAATCATTTACTTGAATCATTCTTTTATCTGATATATGCACGGTTTGGTTAATTTGATCCGTGATAATCATTTTAGCCTTAACACCTTAATTACAAACTGTGAGAACTTCAATTCCCGTGGAACGACCTGGACTTACCTAATCCTATATTACACTCGAATAGGGTATACTTGCCCGAATGTTGTGCTTTTAGTCAAAATCGGTATCTTTAGTTATTATAAATTTAAAGCTTGCAAAACACACATCAAGTTTTTGGCGCCGCTGCCAGGGAATTGTTTAAGTTGTTATAGTTTGTTGCTTATTTCTAGTGCTATTTTGTTTTGTAAAATTTTTAAACTCGTCGTACCATTTTCTAGCAAATGGAAATCAAAAATCATTTTTCTCCAGGAAGGACGCCGCACATCCTGTATGTGCGCCGGTTTTCCTGAAAACCCAGGAAGTACGCCGTACTTTACCTAAGTATCCCGCACTTTCTGTAATATTTCACAAACATAATCTTATTTCAAAAACTAAAACCAAAACCCCCAATCTGCTAGTCTTAGGTTCTATAATCATTTGAAATTGTATTTTATCTGATTATATGCCTTGTGTATTGTAAATCTATCTAGTTTATTCAGAATATTCAGAACAAAAACATAAAAATTTCAAAAAAGCCTGCGCACTTTCTTAATGGATGTCGTACCTATTCAAAAAAAATCTTTTATTTATTTATCCTTATTTGCTATATATAACTAGATTATAGTGTATATATATATATATATATATATATATATATATATAATATTATAAAAAAATATATGAAAATAATTTACTTTATTTTGAATATTATCCTATTAGCCTTAATTATATATATATAAATGTCTCTTTGCAAAATGCTTAATGTATGTATAAATCCCCTATCTTACGGAAAACAACTTGTGAATCTAATATATAAATTAAATAAAAATTTAATAACAAGGACTTGTAAATTTAAAATGTTCCGAAAAGAATACATTCGGATCGAATCTTCAACCCAACATTCTTCCGTTAATGACTTTGTCATTATAAATATACCTGAAGAGGATGTTGAACCCAAACAAATAATTCTCGATCCTGATGATCAACCTATGTGGGAAAGTGCTAAGACTGTAGCACCGACTCCTAATTCTGCCATTATTCAACTCGATGTTGATGACAACTTTGTTATCAATAGTACTCACTTAAATATGATTCGGGAAAATAAATTCGATGGTTATCTGCGGGCCGATCCGCATGACCACATCCGTGAATTTCTCGCAATCTGCAACATGTTCAGATACGGTGAAACGCAGAGTGAAGCTGTTAAGCTTTTGATATTTCCTTTTTCCTTGTGCGATAAAGCTAAAACCTGGTTTAACGAACTTAATGAAGAGTCTATAACATCGTGGGAACAAATGAGAAAAGCTTTTATAAACAGATTCTTTCCACCTTCTTATTTATAACCATCTTTTGCTCGTAAATTAGAAATTTCCTCTCAAGAACGTAAGTGAAAGTCTAAAACCGAAAGCCTTGGTTACGACTGAAAAACATGCTTCAAAAATGCTATAGGCATGGTCTGACCAAAGGAGCTATTATTCAAATATTCTATCACGGTCTAGACGAACCCACTCAAGGAATCCTTGACATAATTGCTGGAGGAATCCTCCTCTACAAAAAGCCCAAACAATCTTTTAATTTCTCAAGGACAAATTCCCCCCCCCCCCCTATTCAAAACTGATTGGTCCATTAAATCTAAAAAACAAACATCATCAAAAAATACCGTATTCCATTCGCCGATGGAAGTGATAGTAATACTGATAATTCTCGATTTATGGAAAAATTAAAGGCTATGGATTCTCAAATTATAAGTTTTTAAATTAAAGAATTGTAAATACCGTAACAAATACATGAGATCAAGTAAAGGGAAAACGCTTTTAAAAACCACCTAAACGATGACACGTCGATGTGTGAACGTCATGAAGCAAATTACATCCAATCTAAAGGTAATAAAGACCGAAATTATCATGATTCGCATTCTCACCAATCCAATCCTGATCAGTAATGATACTGAGAAAATCGCTCATGAGAATTAAACAATGAAGTGAGAAAATGACTCAAAGATTTCAAAAAGATGTGTACCATACATGAGAACGTTTCAACTGGAAACTTTTTGCTATAGACGATGGTAAAACCACCGGTGCTTTACCTATTAAAAAGTCTAAACCTATCAACCAAGAACCTCAATCTAAAACTGATTTCAAAAAATTAATGACTAAATTCTTGGATGATCAAAGGGTTTCAAATATGTTTGTCAAAAACAACGTTAATGATATAATTTTAAAAATAAAGAAAAACGAAAAGAAATTCCAAACTAAAATAGAAAACATGGAAAGAAAAACAGATGAATGGTCGAAGTCTCAAAACATCTCTTCATAACAAACCGATAGGACTGGCCCACCTCCTCCTCAAGCTCAAACCGAGCAAGGGAATGTCGTATTCACCGGGAGTGGAAAGTCCGATGATTCTTCGAAAACTCAAAAAAATTCTCCACCTCCTATTATCGTTAACAATAAAATCGGAAAAGATAAACCAATTAAGACATCAAAAGGAAACTATCACATTGCCACAACAAAAGAATATTCATTCCGTGAGTATATACCAAAGACCCCATACCCTCAACGTTTAATGGTGGATCATTCCCACTTGAACCGTATTGTTAAGGTATCTTAAATCAAAATAATAATAATAATAGTATTAATAGTAAATAATAATTAAAAAAAAACCTAGATCCTAGAAATATATATTAACTATAACATATATATATATATAATATTTATTAATAAAAAAATTATATAATAATGATAATAATAAAATTTTTTGCAGTTTGATAAGTTTGATGTGCATGGGCCTGTGTATTTCTTACTCGATTTCTGCATCAAAAAAAATGTTTCGAACTTTATGGGTGTGTTCGTTGGAAACCCTCACGAGACTATAACTCATCCACTCGGGACACCGAGGGGTTTAAAGGCTTATTGCATGTGCTAAATGCAATCGTGGTACCTACGAAAGTGCCCTTTAGTATTTTACGATTTTTGTAGTTGTGTTTATTTTGCAGATTAAATAAAATAAGTGGAGCTTGGATTGGTGGATGGCATTTTACACTTGGAGACTTATATAATTAGAGTATTATATTACATGTGGTAGAATACACATGCTTGGCGTTCCGTTTCGCACCATGTCCTTCATAATTCAACAGAGCAATTAAGAACCCCGGGAAGTACCGTTTTCCCTTAATTTTCCCTATTTTCTATATTTATCAGTTCTCACATTGAGGACAATGTTCAACTTAAGTGTGGAGGGGTAGCAAATAGGAAAAATTAATCATGTCCCTCCATGTTTGCCCTGCAAAAATTTTCAAACGTTTAACTCATATTTTTTGGAAAATTATAAAAAAAATTATATTGCTTTTCTAAAAACTTAAAAAATGCATACGCTTAGTAAGGCAAATCCAATTGGATTGACATTTTAACTAGCACAAAAATCAACCTATTCACCTCTAGATCTTAAGGAATTCGGGTATCCACCTTTGATACCCAAGATAATTTTTGCCTTTAGCTTGTTCGAGTTAGGGTTGAATGCAGTCATATGTGTCTATTCTGTCGTTACGGATGTGTACGTATGGTCTTTGTCGCCTTTTTGGAACATTGGTATTGGTATAAAGTTATATGAGTGGGTCGGTAATTTAGTAGCTCCAGAACTTGTGCTTGATCATCATTTACTAGACCGTAGTGAGGTTAATTTATAGACAAAGTCGTATGATAAGAGGTGAAATAAATCCCTATGCAATCATGTATCTGTAGCACTTGCTTTTAGTGTTGAGACCCCCAATGTATCCTAAGAGCAAGAAATATATGCTCGATGAAGAAGAAGTTTTGTGCCAGCCTTAGTTATCGCAGTATCTGGAATAAAAAAATTATAAAAAAAGAAATAAAAAGAGAACAAAAAAAATAATAAAAGTTCAAAGTATAAGGCAAAGTTCTGGAACATGGAATCAAGTATATGTTATTCATCCTCATCATTATCACGTTTTACGTCTTTGAGATTTTTGTCTAAGTGCTCACGCCGCAACAGGCATGTTTATGTGTCTAGTTCAAGAATATGCTAGCGACCTAGATTATGTCTGTGCAATTGAGTGACTTCACAAGTATAAAACCCTATCTGAGTGACTCGTGTGATTTCAAAAACAAACACTTTCCGTATGTGAGGCGCTTTGTTATATGTCTATGCCTAAAAAGTTATAAAATTGGTAAACACTTCTTAATGTTAAAATGATTTTTTCTCCACGTCACGATAAATGATCTTATTTTCTCGCTTTAATTGCTTGA
The DNA here is from genome assembly GCA_026074375.1 of Tanacetum coccineum. NCBI lineage: Eukaryota > Viridiplantae > Streptophyta > Magnoliopsida > Asterales > Asteraceae > Tanacetum > Tanacetum coccineum. The sequence goes on from BQNB010068941.1 coordinate 30,587, forward strand.
GGGCAAGCAAAAGCTAAGTGTGGAGGGATTTGATAACGCCTAAATTATACATGTTTTTGGTGGCGTTATTTGCATTTATTTTATCATTTCTTGTGAATTTTTGGTACTTAATCAAGTATATTTTCTATTATATGTTCTAGATACGTGTCGTGGAAGTTTATGGAAGATTACATGAAGAATTGAAGCTTAAACGAAGAAATAACTCAAACTAGGAGCTTCCCGACACCTGTTTACTGTTTTGGCCATAACTCAGTCGTACGAACTTCGTTTTAGTTGATTCAAGCGGCCACGCAAAGAGAATTCAATTATCTACAACCATGAAAAAGGCCAGCTACTGAAAATGCATAAAGTGTGGCGGTTTTGGCCAAAGTGCGATGCACTTTCTGACGAATTTAAGAGAATTAAAGGCAATTAAATGCTAAGTGCATTAACTCACTATGTGCGGCGCACAAATAAGTTTGTGCGGTGCACTTGTGCCCTTAAAAAGCCTATAAATACCCTCCTTGGCTCTCTCATTACATACATCCTCACACACAAACTTCCACTTTGTTTGGAACCATTAGAATAGGTGTTTTTGGTGTTTTTGGTGTTCTTGGCTTGACAAACCAAGAAACCAAACACTCCTTCAAACCACCATCACCACCATCGTCCACCACCACTCTCCACCATCAATTCTCATGTTTTGATCCATCAAAGAAGCATAATAGAAGTGTTTATTCGATTCTATATCAATTATGACAGAATTGTTCATAGTTTCTGGATTTTGCTTTGAATATAATAAAGTGTTCTTGGGAAATTCTTGTGAAATCACCATAATTTGCTCTTGAAGTCAGTATAAACCTTGTTACTCTTTTGAATATGATCTTTATTGAATTCATGATGAATGCTATGTGTTTTTTTACTTTGATTATGGAGTAGTAATCTTATGTTTCTTTGGGCATAATGTGATCTTTGATATGGAGCGTTTGGATATGAGTTTATTGAATTAGGAAAACATGTTTTATATAAGAAAACAGGTCGAAAGGTTTCTTTATACATGTGTTTTATCAGTCCATCAAATATATTGGTTATGATAACTTATAAAGGTGGAAAGGAGTTGTAACTTGTGATATCTTTATCCTAAACATATCATTATCTTAGTGATCATTGCCTAAACAAACATACTTTAATCATTTGCTTGAATTGCTTTCTTTCTAATATTAATTATATATGCACGATTTGGTTAATTTGATCTGTAACAATCATTTTAGCCTTAGCACCTTAATTACAAACTATGAAAACATCAATTCCCATGGAATGACCTGGACTTACCTAAAGCTATACTATACACGAACGGGTATACTTCCCGAGTGTTGTGTTTTTAGTAAAAATCGATATTTCTAGTATTATAAATTTAAAGCTTGTGAAAACACACATCAAGTTTTTGGCGCCACTGCCGGGGATTTGTTTAAGTTATTATAGTTTGTTGCTTGTTTTTGGTGCTAAATTGTTTCTTGTTAAGTTGTCTACTGTTATGCAAATCAAAATTTTCAAACTCGCCGTACCGTTTTCTGGCAAACAGAAACCAAAAATTGTTTTTTCTTCAGGAAGTGCGCCACACATTCTATTTGTGCGCCGGTTTTCCTAAAAACCCTGGAAGTACGCCATAATTTACCCAAGTACGCCGCACTTTCTGCTAATTTTCACAAACATAATCTAATTTCTAAAACCAAAACCCCCAATCTGCTAGTCTTCGGTTCTATAATCATTTGGAATTGTATTTTATCTGATTATATGCCTTGTGTATTTGTAGTTATCTAGTTTATCATAATATTCGAAAAAATAATCTTTTATTTATTTATCCTTATTTGTTATATATAATTAAATTAATATATATATATATGAAAATAATTTATTTTATTTTGAATATTATCCTATTAGCCTTAATTATATATATAAAAATGTCTTTTTGCAAAATGCTTAACGTATATATAAATCCAATGTCTTTTGGAAAACAACTAGTAAGTCTAATATATAGATTTAATAAAAATTTAAAAACAAGGACTTAGAAGATTAAAACTATCCAAAAAGAAGTCGTCGAGATCGAATCACTCAAATCTTCAACCCATCATTCTCCCGTTAATGAATTTGTCGTTATAAATATACCTGAAGAGGATGTTGAACCTAAACAAATAATTCTCGATCCTGATGATCAGCCTATGTGGGAAAGTGCTAAGACTGTAGCACCGACTCCTAATTCTGCCATTATTCAACTCGATGTTGATGACAACTTTGTTATCAATAGTACTCACTTAAATATGATTCGGGAAAATAAATTCGATGGTTATCTGCAGGCCGATCCGCATGACCACATCCGTGAATTTCTCGCAATCTGCAATATGTTCAAATACGGTAAAACTTGGAGTGAATCCGTAAAGCTTTTAATATTTCCTTTTTCCTTGTGCGATGAAGCTAAAACCAGGTTTAACGATATTAATAAAGAGTCTATAACATCGTGGGAACTAATGAGAAAAGCTTTTATAAACAGATTCTTTCCACCTTCGTTATTTAACCGTCTTTTACTTGAAATCAGAAATTTCTCTCAGCTCGTATGTGAAAGTCTAACCGAAGCCTGGTTACGACTGAAGCACATGCTTCGAAAATGCCATGGGCATGGTCATCGAAGCCTAGTTACGACTGAAGAACATGCTTCAAAAATGCCATGGGAGCGGTATGACCAAAGGAGCTATTATTCAAATATTCTATCACGGCCTAGACGAACCTACTCAAGCAATCCTAGACGTAACAGCTAGAGGAATCTTCCTCTACAAAACTCCAAATCAAGCTTTTAAATTTCTTGATGACAAAGTCCTTTTCGAACATGATTGGCCCATTAAATCTAAAAACGAACATCATCGAAAATATGTTTCCTTCGCTAATGGAAGTGATAGTAATACTAATAATTCTCGATTTAAGGAAAAATGGAAGGCTATGGATTCACAAATTATAAGTTTAAATGAAAAATTGTAAGATATACGTAACAAATACAATGAGCTTAGATAGGGAAACACTTCTAAAAACCACTTGAACGATGACACGCCGA
>BQNB010068942.1:7013-33668 GCA_026074375.1 Tanacetum coccineum
TAACGTTTGACTAAAGATTCAACGAGAAAAAATGCCACGTCGGAGTATTTTGTCGTTTAGCGACTTTTCCCCAGTGACATATGTCGCTGGGGAAAAACGCGCTGAGGAAAGGGGTTTTTGTTGTAGTAAACTTGTTCAAGTTGAGTTTTTATCGAGTATGAAAGAATGCTCGAAATTATAATAATATGACTTCGAGCTTTTAAAGAACGTGACTAGAATTCTCATCGAGGTTTTCAAACAACATGTAACTTGTAAACGTTTTTAATTAAATAAATGAATCACATACAATGTATCTTTAGGTTTGTATTGTCTGGTACCAAGCCCAAATCTAAGGAGACGTTTTTTGATGAGATTATTTGTAGTTCTTATTACTGGTGTCGGTATAGATGCAATACTTTGTTTAGCTGGGACGATTGGTATAAAAACCCGTCTCTTATTTATTTGTAATTTCTAGCTCCTTGCTAGTATTTCTTAATAAAAGTCGCCGTTAAAAAAAAAAACTTTCAAGATGAGCAAAATTTTCCTCAAAGAGAGTTATTCAAAGCTCTTTCTATATACAGTGTTGGCCATTGCAACAAGTACGGTATCTACACGTTGCCTGTTATACCGATACTATACTGACATTTTTGCGACAATTAACTTGGATAGAGTGGATTTTGCCAAACTTGTGAGATTTTTAGTGACACCTAGTGCGGTGCTTACGATACGTTCGTGACAACTTAGTAAGAGTTTTCATACATTGCGAGATTTTTAGGTTGTTCTATGAGACTTTTCTTCATAACCTTATGAGATGTTTTTAAATAGAATTGCTAACTTATCGCACATTTGCGAAAAAAATTGATAATTTGGCACATTCGGATATTTTGAGTGTTTGGTGAAATAATGAACCCTACTAGGTGCTAAGAGGGCTCGGTACGGGGTGTTATATCCTTTTGCGCCAACCTATAACGTGAAACCCACAACCACCCTTGCGCCATAGGCTCTCGCGCCAAACTTAATAGCCAGTGTTACCCGATATTTTTTATTTTTTTATTTGTGTTTTATTGGGTTATGTGTGAGAAAGAAAGTGTCCTATAAGTAAAGTTATGAAGAAAGTGTGTTTTTGGTTTAAATTTTAGGTTTCGAGTTATATGAAAAAAATACTGATGTGACAACCATTTTTACGGATGCTCTTACGATTATACATCATCCAAGATTTATAACTTTGTATGCAGTTTGTCCTAACATGTTAATGATGTTAAATAGAGTGACATAATTATTCAACTAATGCTGAATAAATTGACAATTCTAGCAAAGTCTTACTTAAGACTTATGCAAGAATATGAATTATTATAGGCACAATCTGGGCAACAATATCGTATGATCATTCATATTGACGAGCGATTGTTAATATTTGAAAGTACAGACCGTTGCAAACTTGCAATGCTCTATACTACCAATTACCAAAATGCAAAAGTTATTTATATGTATTACTCGTACTAAACTAAACTAAAACATACCAAATTTTTTAGTCGAATATCATCATATTACCAAAATGAACATGACACAACGCATGTTAAGTGTTATGCGCTTAAAAATGCGTTATGATTTTGTCTTTATTTAGATGGAGTATAAATACAAATAGATACTCCTTCCGTCCCATTTTTATTGTCCATGTTTCTTTTTTGGGACGTCCCAATTTAATTGTCCACTACTAAAAATAGATAGGGAAGTTTGATCAAGTTTACTATATTACCCTTGTTTGAAATTATTATTACGAACTTCAAAGAAGACTTTAATTAATTAACTAAGAGTAAAACTGTCATTCTGTCAAAAAGTAAAAGAGAGAAAACAGTAATAAATGCAATTTTATTAAACTGTGTGTTTTTTGTCGGGGGACAATAGTTATGAGACGGAGGGAGTAATAAATACTACTACTTCTGTGAATCATAAAAGTGGCCCCAACAAAATGCGATGTGCCTTGTTTTACTTTCATGAATCATAAATCACATTTATTTCCATGAACATAAATGTATTTACATCATAAGCATTAATTCGAATTTACCAGTAAATCATAAATGCAACCTACCTCTTTACTTCATCTTCGATATAATCCAACTACTCATTTCATCTTCTTTATTAAATTAACTTCAACCACCCACTATCACATCCTCTATAGTTATTAGTTTTTGCATCTTCACCAAAAAAAATTAGATTGAGTGATTTGGTTTGTTTTATGCGCGATGGTTTTCTTGGTCTCATATCTTGTTTGTTTGTCAGGTGCGCTAACTCTATTAGTGGTCATTTGGTTGTTTTTTTGTAAGGTTAGTTGCTCTCTTCGAATCACATCATGAATCTTTAGAATCTTTCTTTTTGTCCGGTAAGTTTTCCTCAAAAATTTGAATCTTATTAATAAATGTAATTAACATATTGAATGCAATTATCTTGTTTTTGTTTGCACTAAATTTATCATATTATGACTCGTGTTTATCATATTTTCCACTATCAGAAATTTACTATAGTTTCGGAAATGAAATTAAACTCGATAATGTGCCTCAAATGCGACGTGGCTTGTCTTTTCTTTATTGTTTGTCTTTTTATGTTTTTTTTTTAATATTTCAACACATACGGCGCATTTTTACCTTACATAAATTCAGTAAATATCTCTAAAAAAGAAAGGAAACAACCTAACTCACATGACACACACCAAGCCCGGTGCAACGCACGGGTGTGGTCAAGCCTCGTAATAAAAGAAAATTGAGTTTTTGTGAGTTTCGAGTAACTGAGCTCGTTTGATATCTATACGAATATAATTTTTTTTTGAGTTTTTTACTTATTTAATGGATTTTTAGGATTTCTTATTGAAAATAGATTATAGGTTTTACAAAACGGATAATTAGACCAAATATATTTTCTTTAATCAAATTGTAACAACACTTTGAATAAGTGATAATTAGATAATCAGTTATTACAAAACGTAATTTTGAGGTGACTTATTTTGAGGACAAGTTTTAGCTCACATACTAAGGGACTAATCAATACCATCCATTTCAATAGATGTAAAAGAAAAGATTTAAGATTAAAAAAGACCAAAAGTGTAAATTTACTAAAACTCATACTAACCACTCCCTCATAGTTGACAAATTTTACCCAAATTATAATTAATTGACTTTTTGACATTTTGTACGTTTTTTTACGGTTTTATGCTTTTTACGTATTTTTACGATTTTATACGTTTTCGTACGCTTTCGCGTGTTTTCTTTTGTTTTCGTACGTTTTCGCACGTTTTTGTCTGTTTTTAGACGTTCTCGCACGTTTTCTTATGTTCTCGCACGATTTCTTACGTTTTCACACGTTTTCGCACGTTTTCATACGTTTTCACATGTTTTCGTATGTTTTTGTACGTTTTCATCTGTTTTCGCACGTTTTCACACGATTTCTTTCGTTTTCGCATGTTTTCTTTTGTTTTCGAACGTTTTTGTCCGTTTTCATACATTTTCGTCCGTTTTCATACATTATCGTCCGTTTTCAAACTTATCCATTCGATTTCATATGTTTCAGTCCGTTTTCTTACGTTTTCGTTTGTTTTTGTAAATTTTGGCACATTTTCGTCTATTTTTGTCCGTTTTCGCACGTTTTTGTCCGTTTTCAAACGGTTTCTTCTGTTTTCATACGTTATCTATCACTGATATTATACCAAAAACTTTAAAACCCCTAACCACTAAACCCTATACAAAAAACCCTAAACACCTAACCACTAGGTATAATATCACAAGTGATATATACATAAACTTTAAAATATATACAACCCGAAACCTCTAACCATTCAACCCTAAATACCTAACCACTAGGTATAATATCACAAGTGATATATAACATAAACTTTAAAATCTATACCAAAAATCCTAAACCCCATACCAAAAATCATAAACCCCTAACCACTATGTATAGTATCGCAAGTGATATATACACAAACTTTAAAATATATATCAAAAACCCTAAACACCTAACCAATAAACCATATACTAAAAACCTTAAACCCCTAACCACTAGGTATAATATTACAAGTGATATATACATAAACTTTCTTTACCACATGTGATATTCTAAGACTGTTTAAAAACAACATCAGCCTTCAGACTTGTCAAATCCGCATTCGAAACCTTTATTAACTAAGATTCAACTGTGGTTTAACACTGATTACCCCTGAAATTGTAATATCACCGGTGATAAATATAACCTTTATTAACTAAGATTCACTCGTGGCTTAACATTGATTACTCTTGAGTAGGGCTGCAATCGAGTCAAGCCGAGCTCGAGCTTGACAGGGCTCGAGCTCGGCTCGCAAAAAAAAATTGTAGGCTCGAGCTCGGATTGAAAGCTCGTCAAGCTTTAAGAACCCAGGCTTGAGCTTAGCTCGAGAAGGATTCGATAAAGCTTGAGCTTGGCTCGAAAAGCTCGAATGTATACAAAAACAATGTATCTAATAGCCAAACTCATCATGTATAAAGTAAAACAAACTTAAACCATAATTCCAAACCAAATTATACTAATTTAACATTAGTAAAACCAACAATAACATTCTTGACCCAAGTCCAAATGAAAACAAAACCTAAATGTACTAATTGTAATGTATTTAAATGTGTAAAATGTTTACACAAAACATAACTTATATGAGCATTATATAAGGTTCACAAGATCTTGAGTTCTTAAGTTCGTTAGCAAAAAGATCTCCTTGACTTGATAATCTCTACAATTTTATAGTAGGAACCTGGTAGAGTTATATTGTGTAAATGCTTGTCTACTTGATAGAAGAAATATATTAAATCATGGCAATTCATATAATAATCCAAAAGTGTAAGACTACTTTGACAAATCTAGATCAATCAAGGTGGACCCCATATGTATATCAAATCTAACAATACAATGATCTGAATGAAGGCATGTAAAATGATAAATGTTCAAATACATTCAAGCTACTGTGACTCAATAGCAATGGATTGATGCCTCACCAACAATATTACATCAGGTCATATTTCACAACTATCATCAAAACTAGAACTACATTAGAACCTTCTTCTATTAGAGCTAATACGGTATCTTCTATATACAATGCTGGCCTAAAATCAAGCGTATCTAATTATTATACATTATCTACAAAAATACAGTTCTCAGTCCCGCACGTTGCTGTGATAACTAAAATCACAGTCTTATGGCTGGAAACAAATACAATATGTACTATAAACTTGCGGCATATATACCATACATCAAGTTATCACTTAGGACTCATCCAAATATTTCCCCTTGTTGCACAAAGCTATTAAATACACGTTGTTACCAAATATTTTGAAATATTGTACAAATATACAAACAACTTTTAAGCAGAAAAGCAGACTGTTTATGGGGGGGGGGGGGTGGGGGGTTGTGGGGGTGGTGGGGGGGATTATATATCGTAGTAAACAATTTAACATACCATATACATCGGTCTAGGAGTTCCACACCTCCACGACAAGTTCTCAAATATGATTCATCATAGGTTGGCACTTTTGTCTCCCGTTAATAACCTGCAATCAGTAGCCAATACGACATAAATAGTTTAATTAATAATGTCTACTATATAAATCATAAAAGATTAATAAACTTACCCCGACCTTTTCTTCTTAATGCCATGAATGTTTCCTGATCCAGTTTCTCCGCAAAGTAACGCTTGCACGGTCCTCAACTCCTTAGTGATTCTCAATAGTTGTCATTTACCCTAACTTCCTGCACTAAATGTGGCTTCAGATGCTACTGAATGTAACAGATTGCTAAAATATCACGATGCAAACTTGATAATATACGACACATCAAACCATGCTCATCCAACAATCCAGCTACGTTAAAAATGCTTTTCATCCTCTGGTGACACATGTGACACCCATCTTAATATGTATAACTCGAGATCACTCTTTTGCATTGGAGCTGCTACATTTTGCCTCACAAAAAATTTTTTGAACTATCTTGGAATCCAGATCCTGATGAAGTTTTTATTGAGCCTTTGAAAATTCCGACATAAAATAACCATATTGTTCACTTGATTGATTAGTATATTCATTATAAATAGCCACGATACTCGAATGTAAGATTTCTTAATGTATCTTTCCAACCATTTTTACAAGAGCCTTTGAATCTGCAAGCATTGTATATTTTGGGAAACACAAAACTCAAGCGGACCACATCTTCACCTTTGGATCTAATACTGGAGCAAGCAATAGCCATTAGTAGAGTGGACCACTTTCCATACTTATCGAACTTTTCTTTCATTTTCTCCACCATGTCTCGATGAATTAATCTCGTCATCTTCTTTGCGAAAAAACATCCAAAACTTTTTTAAAACCTTCTAAACTTCACAAATAAACAGATTCGATGTGGAATATCCTACTTCCAGATATAAAATTGATAGACATTGTTGAACACCACCAAGATCTCACAAATCTGCTCCACCTTCACCCAATCATCCATTGAAGGGCATGACTCATAATCAGGGTCTCTTTCTTCATATTTAGGGAAAACTTCTTTGAACTTATAAGCGCCAAAAAGCATCTCATATGTTGAATTCCAACGAGTCTTGCAATCTAAAATCAGTTTCTTGTTAGGCAATTTCATTTGTTGTGCAAGATCATTAAATGTCCTCGTCCGTGCTTCACTTGCATTGATGAAAGATATACTATCTCTCACATTTTTAATCACCGACTTAATAGTTTCCAGACCATCTTGGGCAATGAGATTAAGTATATGTGCACAACATCGCACATGAAATAATCTTCCATCACATAACAACTTCCTATCTACCTCGAAAATTCTTTTTAGATTTTTTATAGCATTATCATTAGCAGATGCGTTATCCATTGAAATGCTATAAATTTTCTTCTCAATGTCCCACTCTTGAAAGCACTTGTACAAAGCATCGGAAATGTCAATTCCACGATGCGGAGGAGGAACATGCACAAAGTTAAGTACCCATTTGTTCAACTTCCAATCTTTATCCAAAAAATGACCAGTAATCACCATATAACCAATCTTCTGACATTTTGATTTCCACATATCAGTAGTCAAGCTAATCGAATCAACTTTTTTCAGCATCTCCTTCAACTTTATTTTTTGATTCTCGTAAACTCTAAGACAATCATACTTTGCAGATGTACGAGACAATCCAGGCCATTGTGGTATTCCAACCTTCATCATAAAATCGAACCCCGCCTCCTCAACAATAGAAAAGCTATGTTCATGCATTAAAATCCAATGAGCAATAGATTCTCGCATCCTCATGTGATCATACTTCCCATTTACAATGGCAGGTGCAAGGTCAGGTTCACTACTACTTACATTTGAACCATCCGGCTGGAAATTAAGCAAACCTTGTTTTTGTATTACAAGCTTTCTTTTTCCACAATGGAACTTCAGATGCCTAGTTAGTGTGGTGGTGGTTCGAGATTTGTTATATGCCAAGAGACTACCACAGTGATTACACCTCGCCTTAGTTAAACCATTTTTCTCTACTCTTTCGAATTCATTCCACACTTCAGCTGTTTTGGTCCTTTCACCCTTTGGCTGCTCATTATCCGCTTTTTGCCTTTTATTTGTTTGAAATTCTTCATTACCCCCATTTTCATCATCAATCATCTGATCATCTTCAAGTACAATCGGATCTTGTGTTGTTGACATCTATACCTAAGTATAAACAAAAAAATAAAAATGACAATGTAATATACAATCGGATCTTGTGTTGAAGATAGGTGTAGCAAGTAGCAATATTATATATTAACTTTCAATCATATATTGTGATTCTTTTTCAATACACTAACAAGATAAAAACTACAGAGACATGCATAATCATATATATTGTGATTCTTTTTCAATACAATAACAAGATGAAAAAATACAGAGACATGCATATTCATATCATACAAATTGATGATGTTAACACAATAAAAGTTGTTGATGAATGAAGTAAGAAGTAACAAACTTACGATTTTTAGAAAAAAAAGAGAAGCCTTGGACTTACTGGTTGAATGATTGGAGAAGATAATGCAGCCAAGGAGCAAGAAGTGTAAAGAATACAAAGGGTTAGAAGACAAATCGTTGGGATTAAGTGATTAACTAGGGTTAAAGGATCTTCTAGAATACATAGTTCACTTATTTATAAAGTATGTCCCTTTAATTAAGTTAATACTCAAATTAACCCTTAGTCATTTATATGAATGTATAAAAAAAACATATTCATGTTAAAGCTCGCAAAAGCTTGATAAGAACTCAAGCCGAGCTATCAAAAGCTCGAGCTCGACTCGTTTAATATTTCGAGCTAAATTTTGGGCTTGAGCTTGAGCTTGATAAAAGCTCAACTTGATCGAGTCAAGCTCGAGCTCGAGTTGCTTGATAAAAGCTTGACTTGATTGCACCCCTACTCCTGAGATTGTAATATCATCGGTGATAAATATAACCTTTATCAACTAAGATTCACACGTGACTTAACACTTATTACCCTTGACATTGTAATATCACTAGTGATAAATAGATAATAATAAAATCTCGTGTGATAAAGAAATAAAATATGATATTAGTTATGGTATTCCACATATGATTAATATCAGAGTGATAAAGCAATATAATGTGACACTAATTGTGGTTATTTTTGAAATTCTTAACATGTAATCAATGTCAACAATAAAAAGCGTTCATAGTGTATTATCACTTGTGATAATTAACTAATATGTAACAGATTATGTGTTAGGTTTGTAACTTGGATGTTGTATGTTTTTCCCATTTAATTAATTATCACTTATATATTATACTAAAGGATTCGACCCTTTAATTTATTGGGGAGATATCCATAATTGTTCCAAGCCCATGAAGAAGATCAAGTGTCCTTGTATTTTCAATTATAAGAAAACCAAAAGCCTCCTAAACATTAAGTGTTGAGTCTGATATGGATCGATGAAGCCAAAAAAAATATCTATATATTATACTAAAGGATTCAGCCCTTTAATTTATTAAGGAGGTATCCAAGTCATTAAACTTTTAATGCAAATTATCCAGACATCTCAAATTCCAACACTCCAAAATCGTTTAAATCCTTCCACTCCAAATCGTTATGAACATATCTACTTTTTAATAACAAATCCTTTCACTTTTCCCCCCAAACAACTCCAATCCTTCCACTTTTTAATCAAAATCGTTTAATTGTTTTCCCGAAAGAGGCGACGCGTGTACTGGAGGAAGATGAATGAGCAGTTTCGGTGAGTTGATCATTGGAGGTCCACCCGGCGGTGCGTGAAACGGAGGAAGGTGAGTTGGTTGTTGAGGATCTTGGTCGAATAAGATTAATTTGAAGAATTTCATGTTTAATTGTTCATTATTCCTCTCTATAATGTTGGGGCTTAGAGAAACTAAGGATGAGTCATCGTGTTACTCTTCAGGGCTGCAAAGTTTAAATTAAAGTAAATAGGATGTAAAGATACTCAAATTATATGTGGAAATTCACAATGTTCTATGGTTTGAAGTAAATGCATGATTGTAGTTTTTTTGTTAATAACTACCTTATAAATGATATCTAACAATTCTAAATGATATCACTACGTTATAGTATCTTATGGACCTTTTCTTTGTATATTTGATGGTAATTGTATGTCAATGAGATGATTGAAATTGCTGTAATATGTGTTTCTTTGTTTTTTTTTGTAGGAATTGTGGTCACTAATGATGGGAATGCCATTTTGCGAGAGTTAGATATTGCTCACCCTGCTACAAAGGTATTGCCACTAAATAAATAGATTAAGTCAGTTATGAGTAAATCTTCATCTTTTAGTTCCTTTATTGTTCAGAATTAAACTTATTGTAGATCTTAATAATACTTCATTACCATCTTATTTCAATATGAATGTCCATAAGGTCACTTTAATCATGCTCTTTTGTTTGATATTTTCAGTCAATGATCGAGCTAAGCCGAACTCAGGATGAGGAAGTTGGTGACGGAACTCCAGACATTCATTAAAATGATAGCATTTTAATTCATACCTTTCTGGGGCTGACTTGTTTGATAAAAATTGGAAACCATCGTTTAAAGCTGTCAACCTAAGTCTAAAGCTTCCTTATTGTCAAAAATATTATTTTGTTTAACTTCTGATTCTTTATTATAATAGAGGTTGTTGGAAACACAAAAAGTGTCGGTCACCTCCAAGTTGTAATAGGTCTTAGCTTGTAGATTATGTCATGTTAAGTATAGAAGCTAATCCGGCCCAAGGCCCATGGGAAGCCCACCATAGCCCATGGGCCGGCCATCATGTAACTATATAAGCTCTCTCCTAGCCTTGGAGAGGGGTTGGTTGTTTCATTTCTTCCATATTTCCACATAGTAATAACATCATCCATTCCATCACTTTCTCTATCTAAACATCACAACCCACATATCTTTATCTTGTTCTTGGTTTAGATCATAAGATTACATGTTTCTTCAATTGGTATCAAGAGCAATGGAGTGGTGTGTTTAGTTTTTGTGTTTATCTTGTGATTTGTGTTCAAAATCTTAAAGAACAAAATTTTCGATTCAAAACTTTTTGGTGTAAAAACCTTAAAGTTTTCATTTTTATTGTTCCTATAGGGTTAGTAACACTAGTTGTACAAGAATTTTTGCTAAAAACCATTCAAAAATGTGTCTTTTTGAGTTTTGAAAATTTGAGTTTCGTAGTAGTTGGAACCGAACGAGTACAACCGAACAAGGTCACCGAACGAGTAAGCCGATCAAGAGAACCGAACTAGCTCAGTTATAGTGGGAACCGAACTAGTATCTCTTTGGCAACCGAACGAGTTGTCTGTTTCAAGAACCGAACTAGTTCATCTGTGTTGGAACCGAACTAGACTCCTGTCAGTTGGAACCGAACGAGTGCTCACTAGTTAGAACCGAACGAGGTTTCACAGTTAGAACCGAACGAGTTAATCGAAACTAGAACCGAACGAGGTTTACTCAAGCGGAGCCGAACTAGCGTATTTGTTTGACAACCGAACTAGATAACCGAACAAGCAGAGCCGAACCAGCTGAACCGAACTAGTTTGTCCCTTTGTCAACCGAACAAGACAACCGATCTAGGCAATTTCTTTGTCAACCGAACTAGTCAATTCCATTTAAGACACACTAACTCAAATTTCTAAATTATACGGTTATTTCTTTGACTTGTAAAATCCCGTGAAACATTAACTTGTTTTCCCGGTTTTGTCGAGAATTGTAAAATCCCGTGTAGTTTCATTTCAAGACTCAACAATCACATAACCAAACACAATTTCTTTCTACCACCGATCGATCAATTTGTAATCTTTTTGATACCACAATGACGACTCTTGCCGATAAGTCACTTCTTTCAGGAGGAGACAACAAACCACCAATGCTTGAAAAACACTTGTATGATTCTTGGAAGAGCCGAATGGAACTGTATATGTTGAATAGACCTCATGGAAGAATGATTCTTGCCTCTGTTGAAAAAGGACCACTCGTTTGGCCTTCAATCACTGAGGATGGAGTAACAAGGCTTAAGGAATATATTGAACTGACTCCCGCTGAAGCCATTCAAGCTGATTGTGACATCAAAGCAATAAACATCATTCTCCAAGGCCTTCCAACTGAAATCTATGCTCTTGTGAGTCAACATCGTGTTGCAAAAGATCTTTGGGAGAAGATTAAACTGCTAATGCAAGGAACGTCGTTAACAAAACAAGAACGAGAATGTAAGCTGTATGATGAATTCGATAAGTTCACTTACAAGAAAGGAGAGTCGTTACATGAGTACTACTTGAGGTTCACTCTGTTACTCAATGATATGAACATCTACAAGATGCCATTGGAGCAATTTCAAGTTAACACCAAGTTTTTAAACACTCTTCCTGATGAATGGAGCAAATTTGTTACTGATGTTAAATTGGTCAAAGACTTGCATACTACCAATGTTGATCAGCTTCATGCTTACCTGCAACAACACGAAAGACATGCAAATGAAGTTCGTTTGATGCATGAACGTAACTCCGATCCTCTTGCTTTAGTTGCATCTCACCAATTACCTCCGTCAACTTATCAATCTCATCTACACACTCTCCCGAACTCTCAACTTCAACATCATGTTTCACCATATCCGTCTTCACAGTTTGTAACACCTTATCAGACTCAACAATTCACAACCAGTCAATCAACACCTCTTTCAATCACTTATCCATCAAATGAGTACCAATCCTCAGTTCACCACAACGTTTATTCTCCACAATCATCCATCCCACAATTGGAATATGCTCCCACAACTTACCAACATCAACAATCTGAATTTTCCCAACCAGACTCCGGTCTAATTGTTCCAGTGTTCCAGAAAGGGGATGATCCAATTGATGCGATCAATCACATGATGTCATTCTTAACTGCTGTTGTCACATCCCGGTATCCTACTACCAACAATCAGCTAAGGACTTCATCAAACCCTCGTCAACAAGCTACCATCTATGATGGAAAAGTAACTGTGCAACCTGTTCAGGGGAGACAAACTACTTATGCTGCTGGAACAACGAGAAAATACACTCCTGGAGTAAGTGGAAGCAACACAGGGAAACAACGGACTGTCATCTGTTACAACTGCAAAGGGGAGGGTCATATTTCCAAGCAGTTACAACTATGCCCAAGAGAAAAAAGGGATGAAAAAAGTGCTTCAATGCATAAGTGTTGCTGGTTCAAGCTCAAGTAAGTCGGTTAGTTTAACAGAGAAGAAATAGCATTTTTGGAAGATCAAGACTTCCTGACTCTCAAACCTCTCTGACTGTCATTACCACAATGTGCTTATCAAGCCGATGATCTGGATGCTATGTCTCTGATTGTGATGAACTAACTCAGCCAAGATTGCTTTTTGGGTGAACCTTTCCAGGAATGGCCAGATGCACTTCACTGAGGTACACAATTCCGTTAATCTGCCTCTGATTAATCAATCAAAGTATGCAGATAATGTTGTCTTTGGAAAGTCTAATATGTGGATCAGACAGAAACTGGAAATATCCAGTGATAGCAATATTCATTCCTTATTCTAGTATCTGAGTGAAACACACAGGAAACTGTCCAGATTCTAACTTTTGCTCACAAGATGCCTTATTTATCTATGTTTGAACAATTAAATACCAAAGTGATGAACTACAACAATGTAATCTGGAATATTAATATTGTGCCAATAAAGGTTTGACTACCGAGCTGACAGATTTATAGAGAGGTTAAAAGATTTGAAAGAAATGCAAAATGTTGAGAACAGTTTTTTCAGAATCAATGAACAGTATGCCAAGATTTAAACGTCTTAAGCAAACGCTTCTGGAACAAGAAAAGAAAAGGATTCTGTTAATGAAACACAGTTTCTGTCTAAAATAGGATTAAAAATGGAAGAAAACAGAAATATTGATAGAGAAATTGCTTTAGAAAAGAAAATTAAGCAACTTGATAATATCATTTTCAAAAGAGGTTCAATCTGCGCAAACTGTTCATATGAGGGACCTAAATCCAAAATGTGTTATGATCTTTCTCAAAACAAGCTATCAGTTTTGGAAAACCTTTCTATCTGAAGAAAGTTCGGGAGTCAAATCCAAAACTGTATGACGGGAATGTCATTCTTAAAATGGATACTATTGTGATTCCTGATTCTGATGAGACATTAATGCTTTAGAAGAGAGTTGTTATCAAAAAAATCGCATTTTGAAAGAACAAGATCCAATGGTTGTAAAAAATTAAAAGTTGAACACTAACCATTAATTATGTTGTTCTTAATAACGATTACAACAAATTGGTTTGTTCGACAATATGATTTATATAGTGAACATGCCTATTGGAAAAGAGGACTCCGGTCCACCTCTTTAGACCCATCTCCTTCTTCTACAACCAACAAAGTTCTGAGGTTCCAAATGAACTTCCTATGTGAGTATGGTGATAATACTAGCTTGAAAGAGCTTAACGTCATCTTACTGGCTTTGATCAGGTTATCAAAGAATAGAATCAACTGCCACAGCTATCTCTGAGGGCACGTGGGGGTTTTAGAACTACAAGGCTTGTTTTCGTATGATTTATTTCCGTTTATAAAAGAATTAAACGATTTCTTCAATATACTTCAATCAATACTTGGTTTGATAAACTTGCCGATGTCCAAAATGTTTTTATCAAATGGAAAGGCTGTCGAACAACTCGTTGGAGTCCAGAAGTTTCGAAGTAAAATGAATCAAGTTTTGAGTGAAATTGGAACGATTTGGCACAAGCCTCATTGATCATGATTTGTAAAACTGTTGTGAATTTGTATGTGAATGATGGTTGTGAAACTGTGATTGATCGTCTCTCAAAAGACGTGTCTCGAACTCATGGATGAGTTTCAAGACAAGAAAAGGATGTTGTTGATAAGATATTACGATAAAACTTTGTAAGTGTTTTTACAACTCTCGGAAAACATTGCATCACTTTGGAGCTGATTCTCAACTTAATCTAGAATTTTTTCAACAGTCAACAGTGTTTGGATCAAAATGCTCCAGTTTTACTAGTGTGTTTGATATTAAGTGAATTGAGAAGCTCAGTCTCAAGAGAAAGACACAGTCATTGTCAAGTTGGAAAGAGTCAAATTAAGTCCTTTAGAAAAGAAATGTGGATGATAGTAATGTCAAAATAGTATGGATGAAAATTGAGACTGCTTAACATTGAATTGGAACATAGTGTGTGGGCAAAACTCTTGTTGCTGAGTGAGAGTGAGCATTTGAAACGACTTATTAAGCAACTTATGACTCGAGTTAAGCTCAAGAAACGTGTTCAATCAAAGAAACAATGTGATGCGTAAGCAAAAATGTAAATTATAGTCTGGGGAAATTTTTGATTTATAATGCAAAACATCAGGAAAACATGGTGATTGGAATCCAGCAGCCTAAAAATGTAAGTTATGGGAACGTAAAGGAAATCTTAGATAAGGAGGCTATTGAGCACTCTGTTGATATAAAAGTGTCTAAAGATAATGTGTGAAACCAAACACGCCGCAAATTGTGGAATAAAAGGGATGTGCTCACTCTTTCCGTTTTAAGCACACTTCAGGAAGGAAGCTTTAATCAATTGAGGGGATATAGTCGAACATGTAAAGCGATTATCCTCATGTGTGTTACTTTTAGAGTCTGCCTTTAGGTAGTACTCTAGAAATTCTATCAGGAAATTGCTTCAAACATAATGTAGGACTTGCCCTAGCATTCACAATTATTTGATCAACTCAATTAGTTTGCGGTCACAACGAGGAAAAAGGACAAGAAAGATAGTGGTTTGCCGAATCTCTCAGCATCCACAGAAAAAACACAAAAACAGACTCGACTTTCAAAACTCATAGATTTCTGTAACTAAGCGTGGTTGCATTCTACATGAGGTTAAGACATTTCTTTATAGTGCTTTGAACGGATCATGCCTTCAGGCAATTCCAGTAATGATAAGATTCGAGCAAACACCAAGTAGTAAATTTCCGCTCAAAAATAAAGTAGAAGCTCACCTAGGATCATTAAATCTAGTGTGAATAAAAAGGAATGTACTGTATAAAGTTAACGGATTGCGTTGTCTGATGCAGTAGAATTCCAAGAAAAAATGATATTTCTGATGTTGTATGTCTGTGTATTATCGATGTGATTGCCTGTCTTTTGATAATTTGTGTGGTGTGTCTATTCTTTGAATGATAGTGGAATTCCATGACATAAACCTAAGACAAAGAAATACTAAGGAAGAGATTGGAATGACCAGATAGTGTTCACTAAGATAGGTATATGTTTGGTGACCTACTCGGTCGGACCTTTCATATCAGAAGGAATGCATGCTTTTTAACTAAGATTAACATAGACTAATGAAGTGCCTTCTAGGAAACCAATATTTCTCTAGAATTGAATCGCACCCAAACTGTGTTAAGTTGGTCTATCAAGGAAATCTGTAGGAAGAGATAAAGAATACTGGGTCCGTTACCGAAGATAATGAGGTGTTAGTGTTAAGAGGTAACAATATTGCTAACGCAAACATAGAACCTAGTAAATCTGGGATCCACAAAAACAAATGTTCCATCTACTTCTGTCTTAATGAAAGCAGGTTGTGTCCTCGCGTTCGTCTCTGGTATTTGGACTCTGGTGTGTCGGAAGCACATGACCAAGATCGCTCTAGATCACCAATTTCATCAGTAAATTCTTTGGGTACAGTTAAATTCGGAAATGATCAAGTGCAAAGATAATGGGTTATAGAGACTATCAGGTTTGGAATGTTTACTTGCGAGGGTATTATTACGATGAAGGATTGGCATAATTCTATTTATTTTTTCTGTGGGCAATTCTGTGAGCAGAATCTCGAAGTGGCTTTTCGTTAACTACACTGTGGCTTGTCTATTCGAGCAATTAGAAGGTGTTGTGGATTTATTGACGGGATCTTGAGGGGATAATCTTTATATACTCTTACTTGGGAATATGATGGCGTCCTCTCCCACTTGTCTATTGTCAAAGGCTTCTAAAACTAAGTCTTGGTTATGGCATCGTCGTCTATCTTAACGTGAAACTTGGTGCTATTAAAATATCTTGCAAGACCATGGACTTGTATGATGGTCTCCCATAAAGCTCATTTTGAATGGAATCACTTATGTTCTGCATTGGCTTGTGCATTAGGCAAAAGAGTTCAAATGATACCTGACAAACCCAAATCTGAGGACAACCAGTCAAGAAAAAAACTCTATCTGTTGCAAATGGATCTGTCTGTGTTTGTGGTCTCTTATATGCATGTCGCGAGTGATCGTGTGTTGGAAAGAAGTGTAGATTTCATCGTTATTGTCGTCGAATACTGCTCGATTTACATGGGGAGAGAATGTTTGTGCGCGTATATCGCAGAAAGATGAAGCTACAAAGCTTTTATTGTGTTCAATTTTTGAAGATGTTCCAAGTACGGCTTAAGAAACCGTACTGTCGCATCAAAAACAGATATTGGAACTGAGTTTGTTAATCAGACATGGCATGAAGATATTACTGAGAAGGTTTCTTGGCATCTTCAGAACTCAGTTGCCTCGCTCTTCCACGCAATGACGGTGTGGTTTTGAAAAGACGAAATCTAATACGCTATTGAAGCCACATCCGACACTTATGTTTATTATGCAAATTAGCTCCTTTATTTCTTGGGCCGAAGCGGTTGTCTTTGACAACTGTGTTAGTACCGGCAAGATATTTGTTCCAATGATACGTGATGTCGTACATGGTAAAACACCATACGAGTTTTTACACGACAAACCTCCCGATCTATCGTACCTTCATGTGTTTGGTGCACTCTGCTACCTAACGAATGATTGCGAGAATTTGGGCAAGTTACAACCAAATACTGACATTGGTATTTTCATTGGCTATGCACGAAGAAAGCATTCTGGATTTACAACAGACGTACCAGACGAATAATTGAAACCATTCATGTTGACTTTGATGAGCTGACCGCGATGGCTTCTGAACACAGCAGTTCAGGACCCGCACTTCATGATATGACTCCTGTATCAATCAGTTCAGGACTTGTGCCAAACCCTCCTCCTTCAACACCATTTGTACCACTTTCGAGATCTGATTGGGATTTACTGTTTCAACCAATGTTTGATGAGTCACTTAATCCCCCTACCTTATGTTGATTTACAAGCACCAAAATTCATTGCTCCTATTCCTGAAGTAGTTACACCTGAACATGCTGTATTAACTGGCTCACCTTCCTCAACTATAGTTGATCAAGATGCACCATCACCAAGTAACTCTCATACAACACAAGAAACTCAAACTTCTATCATTTCTCATAATGTTGAAGAAGATAATCATGATATTGAAGTCGCACATATGGGTAATGATCCGTAGTTTATATTCCAATTCCAGAAGTTACTTCTGATCAATCCTCATCATCGGATGTTATTCATACAATTGTGCCTCCCGATCACCAAGTTTCTGAACACAATAGCAAATGGACTAAGGATCATCCACTTGAGAATATAATCGGTAATCTCGACAGACCAGTTTCCACACGACTACAACTCCATGAACAAGCCTTATTCTGCTACTATGATGCCTTTCTCACATCAGTCGAACCTAAGAACTACAAAGACGCATTAACTCAAGCATGTTGGATTGAAGCTATGCAAGAGGAACTTCATGAATTTGAACGTCTTGAAGTTTGGGAACTTGTTCCTCCTCCTGATAAAGCATTTGTCATCACTCTTAAGTGGATCTATAAGGTTAAGCTTGATGAGTTAGGAGGTATTCTGAAAAACAAGGCTCGGTTGGTCGCTCGTGGTTATCGTCAAGAAGAGGGAATCGATTTTGAAGAGTCCTTCGCTCCGGTTGCAAGATTAGAGGCTATACGAATTTTTCTAGCGTTTGCTGCTCATATGAACATGGTCGTCTATCAAATGGATGTGAAGACTGCGTTTCTGAATGGTAATCTGCGGGAAGAGGTTTATGTTAGCCAACCGGACGGATTTGTGGATCCAGACAAACCTAACTACGTGTACAAGCTTAAGAAAGCTCTTTATGGGTTGAAACAAGCTCCACGCGCGTGGTATGATATGTTGTCTTCATTCCTGATATCCAATGACTTCTCAAAAGGCTCAGTGGATCCTACTCTGTTCATCCGTAGAGAAGGCAAGGAACTACTACTGGTACAAATATATGTCGATGACATTATCTTTGCTGCATCTACTCCTGAACTTTGTGATCTATTCGCTAAAATCATGTGTTCAAAATTCAAGATGTCGATGATGGGTAAAATCTCATTTTTCTTAGGACTACAGATTTCTCAAAGTCCCAGAGGCATCTTCATAAACCAATCTAAATATGCTCTTGAATCACTAAAGAAATATGGCTTTGAATCTTGTGACCCAGTGGATACTCCCATGGTGGAGAAATCCAAACTGGATGAGGATAAAGAAGGGAAAGCTGTAGATCCGTCACACTATCGTGGTATGATTGGCACCCTCCTTTATCTTACAGCCAGTAGACCTGACCTACAATTTGCTATATGCATGTGTGCCCGGTATCAGGCTCGGCCTACCGAAAAGCACTTAAATGCGGTAAAAAGGATCTTTCGGTATCTAAAAGGAACCGTACATCGGGGTCTTTGGTATCCGAAGGATTCTTCCTTTGCACTAACAGCATTTGCAGATGCGGATCATGCTGGTTGTCAAGATACACGCCGTAGCACATCTGGTAGTATACAACTTTTGGGTGATAGACTTGTGAGCTGGTCGTCTAAAAGGCAGAAAAGCGCTGCGATATCCAGTACGGAAGCTGAATATATTGCTTTGTCCGGTTGTTGTGCTCAAGTCCTTTGGATGAGATCACAACTTACCGACTATGGCTTTGGATTCAATAAAATTCCAATGTACTGTGATAACAAAAGCGCTATTGCCTTATGCTGCAACAACGTTCAACATTCCAGATCCAAGCATATAGACATCAGATTTCACTTCATCAAGGAGCATGTTGAAAATGGTGTGATCGAACTTTACTTTGTCAATACGGAGTATCAATTGGCGGACATCTTCACTAAAGCTCTTGGCCGAGAAAGAATTGAATTTCTAATCAACAAGCTGGGTATGCGAAGTTTTACGCCGGAGACTCTGAAAAAGTTGGCAGATGACGTTGACGAATAGTGGTGGTACCTATTCGAATATCCTTTGTATCATATGTATATAATATAACTCAGAAAAACCAAAAATATTTTCTTTTTATATAAATTTTTCAAAAACAAAATACAAAATTAAAAAATGAGAAAAATACAAAAAGAAGTTTTCAAATGGCATGTCTTCTGAAAATCGATAACATTTACGGTCTTAGAAATGTCATTCAACAATGATACGAGCCTGTAAATGAAGTTCGAGCAGAAGTTTCTAATGTTTTCAAAACATGCCATATGGCTTGCTATTATTTCAGATAGCAACCCGGTCATCATCTTAAAGGCAAGTATTTCAAAAAGAAAACTTGACCTCTCAACGGGAATTTATTCTCGGGCATGGTCTACTTTATGACCATGCAAAGGCTTGTGTTTACTTTGCAACACAACCCGTGCTTCCTATATTTCCATAAGTGTACGTGTCAGTGCGCTTATGTGTTAAAATAAGAGAAATCTTATTTTTATTGGTAAAAAGTTGTCTTCATAATGAATCAGTGTTTTCAGTAATCACAAAAAGATTTTTCAAAGACAATTCGACCACTCAAACAATGACAACAGCTCTTTAAATAGAAAACGGGTCTTTATTTGAGGGGGAGAAATTGTCATCCAATAATCTTTTAAAACAGTCTTTCAAAATAAGTCATGGAATAAACGGATAAAGTTTTGAATAATGACGGATAATAATTTCAAGGGGAGTTAATTTATATTAACTACAAGAGCTTTAGATGTCATTTGTATAAATCTTTATGGACTTATTTGCAATTTGAGACTTAGTGAATTCAGGCTTTAAACTACAGACGATCAATATTGCCAACACCTCATAGTTTGTAAAAGACTTAGGAATGCTTGGAAATACTTTCATAGTTTTAAAAGCCTTGAAATTGATTCTCACGGACTAGATTTAAGCTTATTAATTCTTCAAACACGATCTCGAATATGTATGCGTATAAGGTTTTGCTGATTTTGACGTGTCGAAACCAGCAAGGGGAAGGAGTAGATGTATACTTGATAGTGTCCTTGGCCTTCTTTTGAGGTTAGTTTCTTTTGTCTTTTGAGGTTAGCTTCTTTTGATTTTAGGTTGTTTCGAATCTTTCGAGTGCACTATTTCAATCACATGGTGGAAGAGACATCTCGTCATTAGCCAGTATGCATCATTTGAGTCCCCAGGGGGAAGTGTTAGGAGTATAACTATTTAAAACGTAAGAAAATTTCTTTCTGATTCAATTAATGCTTCCTCAAACGGTCAATCCCTAAGCTTAATCTTAAAAGAAGTAGAAATATTTAATAAAAGAGGTACACATAGGTATGATGATTCCTTAAGTCAGTCAGTATTCTGCAAAAAGAAATGAATACATTTGGGACTTAGTTGACTTAGGTGCTATCATTTCGACTACTTAGAGGGAATAATTGTAACATTCGGGACTTGATTGACTTTGGTGTTACAATTTATATCATGACTATCCTGAAGAGAGAAATGCACTCATCCGGGACTTAATTGACTTTGGTGTTGCGGTATCAAGTTCTTAAAAGGGTTAATTGTGTACTTCGGATATCTGGGCTTTATACATTAAGACTGCTTGATGCGGCTTGCAAGAAAGTTTTGAATCTACTCAAGAAAGGATTGCTGGTTTAGGTGGAAGCTAAGACAACATCAACACCGACATCACCAACCACACAAACTCAAGTTACATATGTATCTGAATCTGCTAGCTGGGAGTAACCCATAAAAACTTAGCAGGCTATATAGTATAGCTACAATATGGTAGAAAAGTAACCCTATGCACTACTACCAGTATCCTCTAAGGTGTCATCGCGTGCTCCAGCCTCCATAGCCTGAATACGCATGATATGCCTCGTCGCGCAATCATCCGCGTCCTGATGCTGCCACTCGTGGCGACGTGCCTGAGTCTCTAACACTGTAATCCGTGCCTCTAATGCCCTGCTATAAGCCTCAGACCTAGCCAAGGCCTGACGGTTCTCCATTTAAGGAGTGCTCGAGTACAAAATTTTCAAGAATTTCTTAGTAAATTCAAAAATTTCAATTATAGTATCAACAGTGTCTTATATAAACTATTATTTGAGGGGAGCATTAAAATGCTCCTATTAGTTTTTTTGTAGATTTTGTGCCGAAGTTTAATCAATTGATATCCAAAATATCAAGGGATTAACATTTTGGATAAGGGGAGAAAATGTGATTAAACTGAATCTAACGTGTATCGAGATGTGATCAAATAAAATGGACTCAATGCACTCCACACTTAGCATGTACTACGATATCGATGCACATGTTAAGGGGGAGCTTTTAGTGATAATGAAAAACTCTCAAAGTGTAAATCTTTTTGATATTTATATCAAACACTTTGATTGAATTTTCAATGGTTTTGAAGGATTGTGATAGAATACCCAAAAGACCGGCCATGTTCTTAAATTTATGGAGATATAAGGTGGTTAGGCATAGGTATTCAATTCCTATGATCCAGCCAAGAACTGAGAGATCTACCAGGGTTATCCACTAGTTATGTAGAAGTCCTAGGTATGTTAAAAGGCGAAAAATGAGGATAGGGGATTAATGCCGACTGGATGGATCTAAACACTGGAACAAACCCAACAAGGTGTTAGTTATGAAGTCTCGGTAAGCATTGAAGGGGTTGAAGAATGAAAAAGAAATGTAAGGATAAAGGGTGTAAAGAAAGAAGCCCTCCATACACTTAGGCAGAAACCGGGTCAATACATAAACTATCGGAAACACTAAGGTGTAGTCTGACATTGAAGACTGTCATGGACCCAATGACGCTATGCACAACCCTCCCTAGCCACTAAAGGTCTCTTAAAAGACTCTTGTTTCATTTCTCACGGAGATTACACGTATTTCTATCGACTTTCTCACTCCAAGTTAGTTGATATTGAAAAGGTGGCAGTTTGCTCTAGCCTCCGATCACTAAAATCAAAGTGCACTATTGAGTCTAGAGCCAAAAGAGATCATCCATAAATCTCATTAGGACACTTGTCAAATTCTGCTTGCTAAGTCACACAATGTGAATTACAAGATATATATTAAGAGTCCTATGCATTATTCTTGTGATTTTACCAGAACATCAGAGTGAACTCATTCACAATGAAGATAGAAATCATGCTTGAGCCAACATCAAACAAGCTCATGGTAGGTAACTTGTGCGATTCTATACGAATCAAACTTGTGACAACTGGAAAGAAACGATGGTGCTATTCTAAAAGAATCAAACTTGTTCCATGATATGAATTGACGATTGATGATGAATTTTGGAAATGATTAACACTCTCGATGTGTTACAAAACCACTTTAGCAAGTGACACGTTGATTGATTTTCAAATCGATTTTCTATTTCATGGTGAAGATAGTAATCTCACTGGTTCACTCTCGTATCGTGTTGTTGCTTTGAGACGTTTCTGATAATGAGACATGCTGTGTTTGATGAATCTATGCAAATGTGTTTGGAAAGATTCTATATTTCAACTAGAAATCCTGTCAAGGAGTTCTTCTTTAAATGGAATATTACCTGATCACAGCGTCGATCCTTACGGATTCGAAAGGGTACTCCAACCAAACACGGGAAAATGTCAAAGCATATTCGTTCCCCTTCTTTTTGCTAACTGGTTTAATGCTGGATACTTAAGTGGTGGTGAAAGGTACCTGATCCAGTGACTCTCTAGATTCATAACCACATGCTCATACAACGACCGACAAACGTTAAAGACATCATGAATGAAAGCTCATGTACATGTTTCAAGAATTACGCTATCTGATACCGTACGTCTTTCTTGAAGTAAACGAAGTATAAAGTCAAAAGATTTCAAAAGAAGTTTCTGTCACTCTATACGAAGTCTTTCTTAAAGTGACGAAGTATTAAAGTTAAAGAATTTCAAGAAAGATGCAACATTAAAGCTTTCCAAGTCAACAAATCAAGAATGGTATGAGCATGTTGGTCCAGAAGTCATAAGATCACAAGATGATAAAGTCACAAGATGGCGAAACGAGATTATGCTTGGTTGATGATCTCAAGATTTTTCCTTCCAAAGGGGATAACATTCTCAATACATGTAAGATAAAGGAACAGGGATCGAGCCTAAAGTCAAAGATTACTACAACATATTCCAGAGAAAGTTAAGTTTATGAGCTGAAGACTAAGAGATATAGCATAGTATGCTAGGTTAAATTTTGTAAAATGAAGTGACCTCCCTTAGGGGGAGATTGTTGGAAATAAGAAAATTATCGGTCACTTCTAAGTTATAATAGTCTTAGCCCGTAGTTTGTTATATGATTAGTCTAGTAAGCTAGTCTAGCCCAAGGCCCATGGAAAGCCCGTTAAGGCCCATGGCCGACCTTGTTTTGTAGTATATATACCTCGCCATGCCTTGATAGTGGGTGGTTGGTTGTTTCTGTTCATTATTTAGACACACTAATAATTTTATCATCTTTCTCTCTCTAGAAACTTTCCAACCCACTTCTCTCTCTAGTTCTTGCATAATATTAAAGATTACTAGTATTCTTCACGTGTCGTACAAGTTTCGGTTATCTTTTGTTTACCTAAGACACGTCATTTATTTAGGTCGCGTATAGGACCTTTCAGCTTTATTTCTTCATCGTTGATTATTGATTTCACACTTTTTAGAGATGAGTTCATAGCCCATGTATTTACTGATTTTCAAAATGCTGTATACTTTGGTGTGAGAAAAACATTGTTTGCTTTTAAAATTGGACATAGTTCTTTAACGTGTGTTTTAGTGTTTATCGGTTGCCTAAGTTTGCTTACAAACCACTATTGCCCGAACTATCATGAACCGTTAGTCACCTATGGCCAATTGGTTTGGTTAAGTGACCGCGAATGCGTAAATAGATCTATTGGGATTAATTATCCCTATCTACTTTGGTTCCACTTAACGAAGAACAAACAAATATATGTCAAGTCGATTGTGCGTTGTGATGGTCTTTGGTTTGGGACACTAGTTAGGGCAGGAATACTATGTGGCATGATATGATATGCCGTGTTGTTATTAGCATCGGTGTCATGAGCTTAGCGTAACAGTAAATAATTTTATGTGATGTTGTATCTGTTATAGTAGTCACATACGTTTTGAAATCTTGTGGTCCACTCTTGTACTAACTTAAACCTATGAATTCACCAACATTATGTTGATGTTTTAAACATATTTTCTCAGGTGCTTAGCTTGGATTGATTCTTGATGCTAAATGGAGTCTATGTGCTATGTGACTTCGCTAATTTCAAGACTTATCTATTTATATACTCGTTGTCATTATCAAACTTTGTTATGCTTCCGCAACATCTAACTTTCTTATGACCGGTTGTAAAACTTAAATTAATTTTCTTTATGCAATGAGTACAACTTAAACCTAAAACTAAACCCTAAACCTTAATCCTAAACCTTAAACTTAATCCTAAACCCTAATCCTAACATTAAACCTTAATCCTAAACCCTAAACTACCCTAAACCTTAAACCTAACTCGATCTAAAAACCATAAAACCCTAACCCGTGACCCATTAAACCCGGCACCCCTTTTTATTTCATTTTGACCCATTTTCAACCCAACCAAGCACCCTAGCACCTCTATGACATCACCACCATGTCACAAGCAAGCAACCAAGCACCTCCATCACCACGTTAGCCACCAAGTTAGCCTTGTTACCTCCTTGTCACTCCATTATACCCGAAACCCTCGTACACCCTTCCACCATTCAATCCTACTCTTCTAGTTCTCAATACTCATCACTATATCTCCCATGAATCATCTATCCTAGCCTTCACACTAATTAAACCCCAAACTTGGGAACCAAGGGTCATTCGAACCCTATATAAGCCGAACACCCCCATTCATTCAAATCATACCTCAAACATTTATCTCACACTCAAATGGAGTTCTAGCTCAGCCAAGGAAGAAGTAGAACATCCCTAAGATCAGAATAGAAGCCAAGAATCAAGAGAAAGGAAACCTTGAAGTCGTTACTAGGCATACGAACCTGAAAACCCCATTTCGAACCATTTTAGCTCAAGTAAGCTCAAAATCTTGTTCAATAAGCTTATAATCTGTATTAGAATGTTCATAATATTCTTAAGATCATATATGAACTCTTGTTAAAGCCTTGAATCCTCAAACCCATGCGTTTTTTTGTCAAAACCCTAAAAACGACCCGTTTTGTTTTTCTAGCTAACGAATCCTTTTTCTAAACTTTTGTTACGTTAGAACATCTTATTTTAGCTTATTCTAATAAGCTATAACCTTCAAATATCATTTGGAACCCTAAAATAAGCTTGCATGGCTTTTTGGACTTGATTTGTAAATTATTTCCATGCAAGGGGTATATATCGTAACTTTCTGAAAATTATAACTAAAGGGGCTGAAAATGTCATTATTCTAAAGTTATAACTATAAGGACCTATTTTGCCAAGTTCTAAAATTAAAGGTTTAATATTTATAAACTTATTATATATAAAGGACTAAACTTGTAAAAGTTTATAAATCAAGGGTAGATATTGCTGATCAAATCTCAAACTAACCCTTTAATATATATAAATAATAAATATAAATATTACTTATATAATAAGGATAGTCAAAAATCTCTCAATGTAGTAAACCGGAAGTATGATTCCCGGGTCGTTAACCCCAACGAGAAATGCAATTGAAAGTCGAGAGTCGTTTTGATAATCGATGCTTGAATGGAACAAGATTTAGATTGGTTTTCTAAAACTATGGGAAAATTGATGCAAACACTTAAAAACAATTAAGGCAAAATTTAAACTAAAAACGCAAAACGGGGATCCTAAAAACGCGTCTAAAAACTAACTAAGGTAAATATTAACCCTAAAAATGCAAATTTAGCTTTTAAACCTCTAAAATGACAAATGAAAATTTTCTAAAATAGATTTATATTTTTTGGGCTTTTTAATAATTTTTTTATGAATTAAAAAC
>BQNB010068943.1:0-20616 GCA_026074375.1 Tanacetum coccineum
TTTTATAAATTTAAAACTTGGTAAAAATATATTTTAAAATAAAATACGCATCAAGTTTTTGGCGTCGCTGCCGGGGAGCTAATGCTTTTAGTTTTAAATTCCTCAATGAGAACAAGAAGAAGCAAAGCAAGGATGGTTACTCCGTTTTCTAATCCGTAAAGACAATTTCAAGCAAGAAGAGTGGTTTCGCCCGTACCCATTCACAACATCTATTCTTTCTACGAATCTGAGTCATCCGAGTCAGATACATAAAATGTAGATATTGAAACCCTAACATTAGAACAATACCTAGCTCTCGACATGAACAACACTAGGAGAAAGGTCACCTGTCCCGATAACTCAACATTTGAAACAAAGGGACAACTTCTAAGGGTATTACGTAATATTTCCTTCTCGGGTGGTCCGACCGATAGTGCTGTCGAACACATCAGTAATGTACTTGAAATCGCTAGCGTATTTAACGATCAGGAGTCAACCTTTATACAAGTGTTCCCTTTAACTCTGGAAGGAATCGCTAAGAGATGGTTCGAAAGAACATCGACCAAATGTACGAAAAGCTAGAGTGATCTCAAGCAAAACTTCATCCAGAGATTCTGCCCTCCTGCGATGATATTCAAACAATTGAGTGAAATCCAAAATTTTAAGCAAGAAGAAGGAGA
Source organism: Tanacetum coccineum (assembly GCA_026074375.1). NCBI lineage: Eukaryota > Viridiplantae > Streptophyta > Magnoliopsida > Asterales > Asteraceae > Tanacetum > Tanacetum coccineum. Next base: position 660 of record BQNB010068943.1, read on the forward strand.
ATCCCTTTTCGATACTTAGGAAAGATATAACGACCTAATTTTCAAGTGTCCCTTTCATGATCTCAATGACCACCAAAAGGTAAACACCTTCTACAATGGATTAAATGGTGAAACTACACAAACTGTTGACTCAAACGGTCTTATTCATGGGTTAACGATGGCAAAAACAGTGAAGTCAATCCAAGAATTAGCTGAACATTCGCACAAATGGCATTATGAAGAAAATTACATGACCACTCTTAACCCATTACGTGTTATTACCGAAAAGTTAAAACTACTAAATCATGAAATATAATAGCTAAAAGTGGATTTTCACAAATTGAATACAGATGATAAAGAAAAGTTACTATGCTGAGGTTAAAAGCATAAGGTCTAGCAAAATCAACTATGATAAGACCTACAATGAATCTAGCAGTCGTCCAACCAACCTCAAAGACAAATTTGAGCAATGTTTTAAGGAATCTGGTAAAAGACAAGAAATCCAAAATGAGTGGATGAAGAAGATCATGATATGTACTGATCCATGTTTAAAGAATCATGATTCCTCTATAAAAAGGTTATAGCAAAAAGTAAATTACCTCGCTCAATTGATCTCTACACACAAGCCTAAACACACTTTGATGCCTAAGATTGAAACCTTTAGGGAAAAATTAAAAAAGCGCATCCTTGAGGAGAACAAGGAACCAACTAAAACTCATGATAAACCAATACAACAATTACAAAAAGTGGTTTCTCATGAAATTAATGAATTACCCACACACTACTCTACTACCCTTCAAAATAAACTTCCTCCAAAAGAAACAGATCCTGGAAGTTTCATCCTTCCTTGTACTATCGAAAACCACTCTATGAGTAATGCTTTGGCTGATCTAGGAGCAAGTATAAGCGTTATGCCATACTCCTTATTCAAAAGATTAGGACTTCAAAGTTTGAAACCAATTAAAATGACTATCGAAATGGCTGATAGATCTGTGTAATCTCCAAAAGGGATAAAAGAAAATGTACTAGTAAAAATTAGTAACTTCGTGTTTCCCGTTGATTTCATCATTCTCAACAGAGTAACTACACTGTTCGTCCTTGTGGTTTGCGTTGACCGCATTCCTTCATCCCTTGACCGAAAAAGTTGCACCGTCCGACCTTAAGTGGGAAACGTTTTCCGCCATCAGTCCCTCACTTTAACTAGGACCACTAACATATGTTAAGTAGTTTAACCATAAGGGTAAAACCGTTTTTTCTCATGTTGGGCCCACCATTACCAGCCAACACCTCCAACCATCTTCATTATTAACTTCATCTTCATCTTCCTTACCACACCCATTATCTTATTTTTTTAAACACCATTAAATCAAAACACTATAAAAAAACAACACAATAAATTATTCGCCATCAAATTCACATTCGCCAAGTTCAAAACCATGTCATTTCATATTTGTTATATATTTAGTCTGATTTATTTATATAAGTAGTAAAGTTATATGGACATCTTTTTAATACATGCCAAACACTTGCTTATTAAAAAAAGAGTTTTTTTTCCTTTCTTGTGCCCAGTAGCGTTTCACCATGATTTTTCCATCTTTACTGTAGAAATTTTGATTAATTTTAACACGTAACAATTTTATTAAGTATACAACTATATTCCTACAACATACCCACCATCATAAACCATAGGAAACAAAGATAAGCCAAGAATAGAAAAAATGAAATCCATAAGATTCAAATCAACAAACATAATGTATATCCCACACAAATATCGTGCTTCTATTTTTAGTGATTTTCTATGTTTAGATCTGAATAAATAAGCCGGTGAGGTTTTAAAAGAGATGGTGGTCACGGCGGCGGCGGCTTGACCTAAGTCGGATGGTGGTTGTGACTGTCACCCACAACCGTCACCACCACATACACCTATCACCTCCACCCACACTCGCCACCACCCACCACTAATCCACCACCGTCACCACCGCTGCTTCATATACTTGGGTGTGTATAGTTTTGGGGTTTGTATATACTGGTTTTAATTTTTTTGATTATGATTTGAAAGAAAATAAGGTTTTTATAAGAGAGATGGTATTCTTTTTATAGGTTTTAATTTGATGATGAATTTATGGGGTTAAATAAAATTGAGGTGTTTTGGTATATGTTATTAAAGAAGATATGAAGCAATTGAGGTGCTTTTGTGTATGAACATGTGTTCATTGTTTTTTATAAAGATGATGGTGTAAATGTTTTATTTTAGAGAGAAGTAAGAATGGAGGAGAGACAAAGATCTGAAGTGGGTGTTAGAAAAAAGGTTGTTAAGTTTATTATTATTATTTATTAATTAATTAATATTATAAAGAAGAGATAAACTAGTTGGTAAAATGACTATTATATCCTCCACATGTACGATACATTAGAGATTTAACGAAAGTTAATGGGCCCAGTTAAAGTGAGGGACTAACGGCGGAAAACGTTTCCCATTTAAGGTCGGACGGTGCAATTTTTTCGGTCAAAGGATGAAGGATTACGGTCAACGCAAACCACAAGGACAAACGGTGTAGTTTGTCCTAATTATCCTAGGCAGGCCCATGTTGGCAACTACTCATACAAAGATTTATGTTTATGGTAAAAAGATCTCTTTAGGAGTTGGACAAGACCAAGTAGTTTTTAAAACTAATAAGAAAGAATCTCCTGCATCTATTTCTCCTATTTGTGTTATAAACGAATTTGATAAAATGCAAGAATTATATAATTTAGTCATGAATGACGAAATGAAAGAGGACTTTGAAAGTTACTTATCACCCGAATATGAAAGTCAAGATATAATTTCTCTTTTACCATCAAAGTAAGCTGAAATCAATGAAGATTCCAGTATGACACTATGTGGTCCTGACAAAAGAATGAGCATAGGATTGGAAGATTTTTTTGATATAGATGACATGTGGGATGACCTAGATCCAGGGATTCTGACCAATGAAAAAGTTAAAACCAAATTTTTAAAAAGTGGTAGTAAAATCCATCTACACAGCCCTGATAACTTACAACTGTCTTGCAAAATAGGATTTGTTAATTTTAACCTCTACTTCGAGCCACAAACCCTTTTCAACATAATATCCAGAAAATCCTATAACACCATCATGAAACATGAACTAATGTATTCAGGAATTAACATGGTGGGACTTGCTAAAAATTTACATGTGTTCATAGGAAACCACCAATTCTTAGTTGATTTCATTATTCTTGAAAACGTTAGTGAAATTGTAGAAAAGGGATTAATTGAAGTTCCATTTGGACGCCCTTTCAAAGAACAAATAAGGCTAGTTGAAGACCGGGCTAAAGGAACACTTTGGTTTAAAATAGGTAATGATAAAATAATATTTCATATGCCACGAGCTAAAAAAGCCTTTAGGGAATTAACAGTTAAACAACATAACTCAATGGGACCCCTGTTAAAAGTTAGCAATGGAGATAAGAAAAGAGGAATCCATAAGCCTAAAAAAAAGATTAAAGTATTCTACAGAGGTTGCCTTAGTTTAGGAAACGAGTACAAATATGATCAAGAAGTTATAGATTGGATTCAGGGATGTATTAACGATGGGATAACGTAGAATGAACATGAGTCTAACTTAAAGACTCATTAATAAACAAAAGTGCTTGTCGAGAGACAACCTATACTTTATTTAATGAAATTTCCTTTTTGCACTTGTTAGTTTGCATGTTTCTTACTTTGTTTGCAGGATCCAGCAGCTAGGAGGCATTTATCGAGATCAGCTCGACTCATAATCATGTGGTAACTCTACTGAATCTGCAGCAGTTACGGCGTAACCACCGGAGTTACGCTGTAACCTCCTTCTAAAACCCTCAAAATTTAAGTTTTAAATACGTCTAAACCTTGTATACATAAATGGACTTTGTGGGTATGTTCTTTGGAAGCCTTCATAAGACAAAACTTGTATACTTGGGCCACCAAGTGGTTTAAAATGCTTGTTGCATATGCTAAATGCAATCGTGATTCCTACGAAAGTGAGTTTATGCTTTGGTTTGTTTTTGTGATCACAAGGGATAAAGAGCTTGCTCGAAGACAGAGATAATCTAAAGATTTCTGCCAAATTTCAAATCTTGAAGCAATGCTCAGGGAGTTTCTTGTCCTAATTCTATCTTTCCTTTTTATTTTATTTCCTTAATGTACAATAGGGACATTGTACAATTCAAGTAGAGGGATGGGAGTAGAATTAATACTTGATGTATGTTTTCCCTTCGATTCTCTAGTTTTCTTTGAAAATTATGCCAATTTTAAATTTTTTGACATGTTTTTCTTAAATAACTAGAATTAATCTTTGTCGAATGTACATAACCCTTATATTGCTTGGTGAGATTTAAGCCTATTATTCAGTTTCCATCATATTATTCAAAAATCTACCAAAATATTGAGTGTGCCGGTAGTATTGTAGACTTTAGAACTTGGCCTGTACATCATTTCGAGACCTAATTGATTAGCAGGAATAGATAGTTCAAGAAGGCAACACTTAGGAAATCACCCAAATAGCCTATATGTGTGTGTTTATCAACTTGTTACACAAACTTGTCGACCTCCCATGATAAACCCTTTTGTTGCACTTATTATTAGTGCAAGATACCTTTAGATCACCCTTATTTAGCCAATCTATGTTTTTACCCCATTATATATGTTTTGTTTCACCATTTCACCTTAGCCTACCTTGAAGTTTATAAATATCTATGTGTTGAAATTGCTGGCTACCTAAGTCCATGGTTTAGGAAAATGAAGTTCGAAGATTAGCACTATTACTGATGACATATTATTGATCATATGAAGACCCCTAGTTCTATCACTTTCGATATTGTTTATCTCAAGTGGGGAGGGGGGGATGTTTTATTGTGTACATGAGAAATGTAAAAAAAAAAGTGGTGCAACTATAAGCCACTTTAGTAAAATAACTCCTGATGTTAGTTACATGTTATAAAACCAACAAGTATAAAGGTGGCGCAACTATAAGCCACCTAGTTTTTAGAGGATGGTGTATCTATAAGACATCCAATGAATAAATAATGGGTTAGCATGCTCTGCAACATCTCATTATTAGCTAACCCATCATTATAATATGATCAGATTTTCGCACCAACGGACTTGGATTATAGATGGACAGTAGCTGGTAATGGATGCCTTAGATTTTTTACTTGACTATTCGTTTTGTGTTTTTATATTAATAATAATTAAATGTGTATCTCATGTCTATCCTAACCCCTTTAACACCCTTTAAAACCATATTACCCTTGTTGCCTTTAAGAATTATTTAAACCCTAATTCTAACTGGTGCAGATTTGTGTACTTTCCAAGCTTATGATAGAATACATGTTATGACTGTGCAATTGAGCGATCATCCTGAAATTGAAACACTTAGACTAGTAGAGAGTTGAGTGACTTTTTTTCCCTTTTTCGTAAGGTGTTCGGCTTTGATGATTTCTAGCATAAGTGTTTTATAGATTCATTTCTTGGAGTTATATCCGAGAAATCTTTTTTTGAAATGTTTTAACAGGTCCTATTTGAGGGCAAACAGAAGTCAAGTGGGGGATATTTGATAACATTAAATATTTAATACTTTTTAGTGTCAAATTACCCCTTATATTACCTGTAAATGTTTAACTAATACTCGAAAATGAGATATTTTCTTTCATTTTGTAGTTTTTAGGTGAAATGTAAGAGAATGACAAGAAACAAGGGAAAAAGGAATAAAAGTGCAATTATTCACGGATTCTTAGAAGAAGTTACAGCGTAACAGATTTGGAAGGTTACACCGTAACAAATCTCAAGCAATGTCGTGTAATTCAGGAGAAGATTATGGCGTAACCACATATATGGTTGCTCCGTAACCATTATTAGGGAAAGAAATCTTGATCAAGTTAAGATTACGGCGTAACACACCATATGGTTGCGCCGTAACAAAGAAGATCTTGACATATGGAAAGTGTATCAAGAGTACCGTAACCATGAAGATCTGGAATTATGGAAAGAATATCAAGAAGTTTACAGTGTAACACCCAATATGGTTACGTCGTAACACAATTTTGCCTTATATTTGGAATACCGTGTATTGAAGGTTACGGCGTAACACCTATATTGGTTATGCCGTAACAAGTTTGAAACCTATAAATAGAGGCCTCATTCAGTCATTCCGACATCACTTCCTCCATAGCCAATTGGAGAGGCGACAATGGCTTCCAACCTTTGAAGAATTCCACCTGGAGTCCAAGGGAGATCACACTTTACTTACTTTTTGTATCTAATCATTCAAATACGAATACTGTAAGAATTATGAGCTTTCAATCTATGATTACTTCTATTTCTTACTGTGTTTTCGTTACCATGAGTGGCTAAGCACTTAAAGTTCTGGCCTAGTTACGTAGTTATTATTGTTATGATGTTTGTTTCCTGTTAGATTATGGTTTCGTTAGATATTCCTTAACTATCGTGTAACCCTGGGTTTTGGTAGTATCGCGGGTGGTTTGGATCTTGCTTGATCCATTATTAGACTACCAATTGAATATGGGATCAATCGGATACTAGGAAGGACTTGACACTCCGTCCTTAGTGTAGGAACTAACCGGTCTCTGCCCTCATCACTTAATATACTTAAAAAGCACATGAACTCTTTCAGAGGGGGTTAATAATCTGTATAGGTTATTAGATAAGTTTTAAGAATACTTAGGATTAATCACTGCAACCTAGATAACCTACCTCCTATATGATTTGGACTGATTCGGAATCACAGGGAGTATAAGATAGACTAAATATACCTATTCAAGTCTATAGACTTTAGAAACCACTAATGAAACCACAGTTTAACATTGCATAGGAAAACATATTCATAACAGTAGTAATAAAGTAACTAGGTTAGTATGTTTTCTCTCCTAATATCTCTAAACTCTTTTTATTTTAGTATTTTATTTTATTTGCATTTTTAATTCATTTCAAATCAAAAACCCATTTTTAAAACGTGACATTTCAAATTGAAACCAATTGCAACTTAGCTCTTGGGACGACCTCGGCTTTAACATTCTGTACTACCCACGATCGTATTCTCTGCTCGTTAGTGCGTTGTCAGGTAGATTGAGTTTTATAAATTTAAAACTTGAGTAAAATTATATTTAAAAATAAATACACATCATCCACATACTTATTCTTAAAGTTCAAGGATAAATCCATCGACATTAAACAATACTTGAAGACAGTTACGAATTTTAAAGATACACTTCTGCAAGCTCTGATAAACAAGAACTTCCTCAAAGAACGTCAAGTATATGATTTCAAATAGATCAAGTCACAAGGTCTACATTGAGAGAGATCATCAGCCTTCAAGTGATGTCAAAGGATGATTATGTTGGTTACGAAGTGTTCTAGTCAAGAAGTATCCAAGGTTATCTCAAGGATAAAAGATCAAGATATCAAGTTTAAAGATAAAGATATCAAGTCAAAGATCAAGATCCAAGATCACAAGCATGCAGAAGGATCTTTAAAATATTTCCCAAGACCACAAGGTTCTAAGTCTTAAGACATCACAAGAAGTGAAGCCATATGTGCAATGACCACCCCTTAGGAGGAGATTGTTAGCTGTGTTTTTATGTAAAGTGATGGTCATTAATATTCTCGAACATTGTATTAGTATAGTTTATGTTCTCGGGAATTCTATAAGCTAATTAGGTCTAAGTTACGGGCTTAAAGCCCATTAAATATCAAGCTCGACCCATGGAAGCCCACTTAAACCTATGGCCGGCCAAAATACACTATATAAAGCCCTCTCCAAGTGTGGAGAGGGTGTTGGTTCTCTTTCTTTCTTCTAAGCTAATCAACCATTCTTTTGTTTTCTCTCTAGTTCTTTCTCTCTCTAAAAATCTCTTTTATTTTCATATGTGTATGTGATATTGATAAGGCTATCAATTAAACATGAACATCAATTTTTTGAAGAGACAAAGAGCAGCCAAGGTCAAGCATCAATACTAATTCCATAGAAGACACCATGTAATTCTTATACTCTTGTAATCATTCAATTATTGGTATCGTTCATTAACTCGGTTAGTTTACCTTGGTTGTTTGATTATACTTATATTATTACAATGGTTGTGGGCTAATACCCTCGGGTATTTGCCATTTTAATGAAGATTCAATGTTTGGTTTGTTTAATCTCGATTCTTAGTTATCATTGATTGCTTAATTATGTTTATCACCTCATACTTGTCTATGTGCTTGAATATGCGATCTATCATTCAAGTGGGTCTAGTGAGACTAACCAAGTAATCTAGATACTAAGATAGCTCTCCATATCGTGTTTTATATATTTAGACCAATAGGATCACAAATAATGTTCTATCTTTGCCTTTAGATTAGTGAGCTTAGTTGGACTGGCAGGTAACCCTTGGATCAACAAGTACGTTCTTAATCATTGGTAAAGACTTGAACAGTAAACTACCAGTATATAAAATACCATCAAGCAGTAAGTGGATAAAGTCCCGATGGGCTAGGGTTTAACAAGATCACCATTGCTTTAATCATAAAGATAAATTATAATTAAACTAGAAGAATGCTTTATGTGGATGCATTAATTGTGACAGGATTCAACGTGTCTAGGTCTTAGGATGATGTCCCGCCTAAGTCTTAAGAATGATATGCCGCCTCAAGATAAGCACTCATTGCACTAAACAAACAAAACCAACATTTAATCAGATTTAATATGGCTAATACAGTTTTCTATCATTTGGATTTTACCGCTCTTTTATCTTCTGATTATCTTCTTTCATGATTATTGTGTATTGAATTGATTTTAGTCTCCACCAAACCTGTGCTAGTCTCTCAAGCTGAAAATCCCCCTTTTTATCATTAGAAATAGGTTTAGCATAGGTTTAACAAGTAATTAGAATTAACTAGTCTAATTAGATTAATTAAAATACTGATAGAATATAGGGTTAACTTTCTCGCTTTTAGTGTTCGATACCCTACTTACCATGAAACTCAATCTTGACCGAGTACACTGCCCGTTAAAGTGTTGTTTTAGGATAAATCAGCTAAATATAAATTTAAAACTTGGTAATCAATAAATACAACCTACACGACAGCACATCAGACGGGTAATTAATTTTACTACACGAAATTAACCGTACTGGACGGGTAAACGAACATGTGGGGTACCCGAAGTGAGCGGTTACCCGTAGTTCGGGTCGTGGTTAATTATTCTAGATGTTTAATCGAGTTTAAATATATAAATAATAACATGGTCTGTGTTCTTATGTATGAGGTATACAAATGTTTTATTGATTGATATAATATAATTTACCATTTTACAAAAAAATCAACAAATTAAACCTTTGATGCAGGTATGCCTCTTATCAAAGCCTCTGTGTTCTTATGTATGGGGTACATTTGAACTCAGGAAGAGTGTTTGTTTTGTTGGAAATGTAGCCAGGAACGAGATTTCTCCATGGTTGCCTGAGTATAGCATAGTTTCCTTTCTATTGTCTGTCCAACTCGACCCAAACTGGGTACTAACGCTCAAGCTTAGGCTTGGTTAAAGAATGACTCAACTTGCTTACTGGTATAAGAATATTAATAACAAGGTATAAAAAATTAATATAGCTTGACTTGATAATTTATTTTGGGTTCCACTAGACTCAAATTTGGTATTTAGTACGAAACGCATGTAAACATATGTATACAAAAACGTCTAATTGTGAATAATACAAAATTTAAGGCCGATTGTAGATTTGCAGATATGGTCTTTCTTTCGTCTAGGGTTCCCATTAGTCCATAACGTGCGATTTGCTTCCTCGTGGGTTCAAAACACTAATGATTGTTAAAAATCTCATTAAGTGAAAGGGCATTTGTCTTTCAAGCATTTTTTGTCTGAACATGCTTTTGACATCTATTTTTACCCACATCCAAACAACCCCTTTTTCTAACCTTTATAATCTTTTTCAACCTCTAAACACCCACCACTTCCATTACCCACCATTATCTACCACCATACCCACCATCATGCGTTATAAGTAGATGATTTTTTCTAGCACGTAAATCACTTTACACTCTTATATATTTGTTACTATTAGATAATCTACTTATATACTAAACTTTTTTTTCTTTAGTTGCTGCCCAACTGTCCAAATTGATTGGTTGTAATTCTTAAAGTTATAGATGGTCTAATTAATTTGATAGAAACAATATGATGGGTTAAAATAAACAATATCATGGATTTAATTTATATATAAAAGAAACAGTAGTGATATACGTAGTAGTAATACATACGAGGAAAGTTCAATCTAGACCAAAAATTTATTAAAAATCCGATGAACTAATCCTAGCCATTTAGTTTTTCATCAAATTAAAAAAACCCACTTTCATCTCTTTTTTACAATTAAATATCTCACAAACCATTAATCGTTACGCAAAACAAACGATACTATCACAACGAGAGTTAAATCATCTTTCTATAGAGGATTTGACAAACTTTTTTTCGATTTTTTTAGTTATGTCTTGAAAAATCACATGTAATTTGTATCACTAATTATTTTATGAAATCACATGTGATTAGTGATACAAATCACATGTGAATTTTCTAGATGTAACTAAAATAGAAACTAAAAAAAAGTTCTTCCAAAGTATATCGAAGTGCCTGAAAGATAAAAAAAATACTCTTCGCAATGGTGTTTTGTCGCTTGACGATTTACCGTTTGCAAGATATTTTATTTGCAAAAAAGGTGAAAAGTGTTCTTAATTTTGATAGGTATAAGGCTAGACTTGTTGCTTAAGGTTTTGGTCAAAAAAGAAAGAATTGATTATGAGGAGACATTTTCTCTTGTTGTTAAAATGGTGACTGTTAGATGCTTGTTAAATGTTGTTGTATCTAATTCTTGGTCTGTGTTTCAACTAGATGTGAATAATGCTTTTTTATATGGTGATTTGGTTGAAATTGTGTATATGAAACTACCTAAAGGGTATTTTCCATCTAGAAATAAAGTGTTAAAGCTTAAGAAATTTTTATATGGTTTAAAACAAGCACCTAGACAGTGGAATTCTAAATTGACTTTTACTTTAATTGAAAATGGTTTTAGTCAAAGTAAATCTGACTATATTTATATATTAAGTCTGATAAGGGTGTTTTTTTTGCTTTGCTTATTTATGTGGATGATATTATCATTACTGGTAATAATATCTCTAAGATTGAAAAGTTTAAAGTTTACCTTAAGTCTAAATTTATGATAAAAGACTTAGGTAAACTCAAATACTTTCTTGGTATTAAGGTTGTTGATACTGATAAAGGTTTATGTATTAATCAAAGGCAGTATGTGCTTGATTTTTATATCTGAATATGGTATGCTTGCATGTAAACCTCCTAAAACTCCTTTGATGTCTAAGCTTTACATTTCCAATGAGGCTACTGATAATGATCCTATTCTTTAATAATCCCTGGTCTTGAAGGTATAGGAAATAAGATAGATGTGTACATGCAACCATTGATTAAAGAATTAATGGAACTATGGAAAGATGGAATAGAAACTTTTGATGCCTTAGTGAAACAAAACTTTATGTTAAGGGCTGCTATCCATTCAATGATATCTGACTTCCCTGGATATGGTAATCTTTCTGGATGGAGCACCAAGAGAAAACTCGCATGTCCTTCATGTGGTTTTGATACTGATTCTAAATGGCTTCGACATGGAAGAAAATGGTGTTACATGTTTCATCGAAGATGGCTTTCGATTGACAATAGATGGCGTCGTGATGTTAGATCCTTTGTAGGATGCGAGGAAATGAGAGTGGCACCTATTCCTTCTACTGGTGCGGAAGTACTAAGACAATTAGAGAGTGTCGAATTTCTCATAGACAATGCTCATGCAATCGCTGGAAAAAGAAAAACATTTTCTTTAACTTGCCTTATTGGGAATATATGTTATTGCGTCACAATCTAGATGCGATGCATATCGAATAGAATGTATGCGATAACATTATAGGGACTTTGTTATGACAGAAGAGGAAGTCAAAAGATAACTATAATGCAAGACTTCACCTAAAAGAAATGGGTATACAAAAAGAACTACATCCAAAACAGAGATCGCGAAGTAACACAACTTTCTTACCAAAACCATGTTATCAGATGACCCGGGCAGAGAAATATGACTTCTTAAAAACTCTTAAGTCGATTAAACCCCCTGTTGAATTTTCATCCAATATTTCTAGTTGTGTACAACTAAAAGACATGAAACTCGTTGGGATGAAAAGTTATAGTTGCCATATGTTGATGCAAGAATATTTACCTATTTCATTACGAGGAAATCTACCTGATCATGTAACCTCATCTATACTTGATCTATGCAATTTCTTTAAAATAATTTGCTACAAAGATCTAAACGAGTTCGACTTGAAATTTCTTGAATCTCATATTGCTATCACTTTATGCAAGTTGGAGAAAATATTCCCTCCTTCATTCTTTACTGTCATGGTACATTTAGTGATCCATTTAGTTGAGGAGGTTAGGCTTGGTGGTCCTGAAGCTTTTCGGTGGATGTACCCTATTGAAAGGTAAATGTGATTTTATAATTCTTTGCATAGAAAGTATATTTGTTCTAAATAATAAATACTAAAATTTTGATTATAATTCTGCAGGGATTTGCTAACACTGAAGTCATACGTGCACAATAGAGCTCATCCAGAAGGCTCAATTGCGCAAGGTTATTTAGCTCAAGAGAGCTTAACATTTTGCTCTCGGTATCTCTCGGTAGTCGAAACAGTCTTTACTAGACCAATTAGAAATGATGACGAGGGTAGCCAAAATGAGACTGAAGAATCCAACTTATTTTGTCCCGGTCGGCCATTAGGTAAAAAATTGGATTATCGGTTTTCAATTGGAAAAAGGAACAGACGCTTGAATTCTTCACTCGATGACCAATCTTTAGCACAAGCACACCGTTATGTTCTGTTTAATGTTGATGCGGTCACAATTTTCAGAGAGTAAGATATATGTTATTTCATAATGACTAATTGGTACAGGTCTGCATATGCACTGAATTTCTTATATATTATGTTGTTGTTTTGTAGGGAACATAAAAGGATAGTAAAGGGTCAAAACCGATCACGTCGGTTACCTGCTTATGAAATTGAAAAGATTCACAGCAAGTTGTTCAGTGAATGGTTTAAGAAACGGGTAATATGAAATATATAGTCATATAGTTTATTTGTTTATAAACCAGATAGCCATGCGATTGTTGTTAATACTAAATTATATGTTAAACGCATGGAAGAGGTATGTGATCAAACATTAACTGAAGAAATAAAATGGCTTGCTCGTGGTCAACTAAAAAGTGTGCAAAATTACTCAGGTTACATCGTCAAGGGTTATTGGTTTCACACTAAAGACCATGAGAAAGGACGAAAAACTTAAAATAGTAGGATCGTTGTTAGCGTAAAAGGTAAAAGTTATGCTAGTAGCCGAGATAGACATCCCGTTGAAGGTGTCGTAAACTATTATGGGAAATTGAAAGACATCATCGAGTTAAACTACTCTGGTAAAATACGAGTAGTTCTATTTAGAGGTGGATGGGTAGATATTAATAAGGGTTGCAAGAAAGATAAATTTGGTGCAACGTTGGTTAACTTTTCACACCTTTCACATAGTGGTGCAAACTTATTGGATGATCCGTTTATTTTTGGGTCACAAGTTGATAAAGTGTTCTATTGTGAGGATCCAAAGAACAAAGGCTAGTCAGTCGTGAGACATATTAAAGTCAAAGATGTTTTTGATATGGGAAGTGTTACTGGTCAAGATGTTGATCAAGGGCAAAGTGATGGCACGTTTAATGCGTCTCACCTGCATAGAATAGGCGATGATGGTGATGATGGGGAAGATGTTACGTCAGATATGGAACACGATGGAATAGACAATGAAGAGGACGATGTGGAGTGATGGAAAGATAATGTGTAATGAAATATTCAATTAACAATATAAAATAGCAACTTTTGAAATTAGTATTAGCCTAATGATTATGTGTCCTTTAAATGAAATCCTTGTACTTTCTTGAGTGAGTGGCAATATGTCACTGATCTCATGAGGTGTTTGACATTAGAGTTTAGTTCTTCGTTCTGTAACTTCTGAAATTAGTATTGAGTTCATGTCTTACAGTAACAAATATATGCATATTATGATATATAGTAACTCTTGTTGTTTGATTATTTAATTTCTTGTATAGTCCAACATGGCTAGGCGCAAGAGCCTATATATGATCTATACTTAAGCTAAAAACAAGAAGCAACATAATGAAGCACAAAGTCAGTTAAATAGGCACTCAGCTAATGAAACAAATGTTGCAAATTCCTCTCCGATGGACACGACAACTAATGAACACTCTGATAATCAGAATGAATTAGGCGGTATGTGTCTTTTCAACACGTTAATCTTGATAATACTATGTTTCTTCTATGCTTTGCTGTCAATATGCTTCTTTATCCAACCTTAGCTATAATGTTAGGTTTGGATATCAATCGCTTATTACAAACTGGTAGATTTGGTTTAGAATTTATCTCGACGATTGATTAATGACAGAATTTAAATGATATTAACAGAACTTGATAGTATAGGTTAGTACATGTAATAAGAGAAGATGCATTTGTCGACTTAATCTCCCCTATAACAGTAGCAAAAGGGCATGGTGCTGAACTTATATATACAGGTTACTGAATGACCATAGCTTCTGTCAACTAATAGACTAATTGGTTGATGAATATATTTTATATTAAAGGTCCTCCAAAGAAGGTTCGAGGTCCTACTCAAAAGAACGAGTTATGGAATATGAACAAAAATAAGATTGTTGTCAAATTCAACATGTATGGAAACTTGTGGGAGTCTAAGGGAATGAACTAACAAAATTTCTTGGATCAGTTGTAAGGATAGCTTGTAAGGATAGTTGGAAATGTCAGACTACATTGTGAAGACTAGAGAAAGGTTGACAAGGAAAAGTAGGAAGACATGTATTCAAATGTAAAGGTATTTAATTACAAAGTAAATATGGATGACTTGATAACTTAGACAGGTTTTCCATCTTTTCTAATTTTTATAACTTCCATTGTAGGAAAATTTTGTTTTCCATCTAGCTGAAACTAGTGCTATCAAGAAATGGATTCTTTCTAGCATGGGGAAAAAGTTGAACACTTGTAGAAACTTAGTAAAATCACAAAACTATGATCCGGCTCTTAGTGTTGAACAAATCATGGAAAGACAAACTGATAGTAGGGTGAACCTAGAACAGTTTCAAGTTGTTGTGAATCGTTGGATGAAACAAGAATATGAGGTACCAATGTATAATACTCTATTATTTATGAGTTTTTTTTATTTCTTATTAACTAACTTATTATTATTGGTTGCATAGGCCATTTGTGAACAAAAGAGAATTAGCCGCTCAAAAATGGAGGAGCCTCACATCACTGGGACAAAATCATTTGCTAGGCTTGCCAAAGAAGAGGTAAATTGCTAGTAATATATAGAACTTACCTACACTAGTTTCATAGAACATAGTTCATGTCAGTGAAATGCTCTTGTTACAGGCTACTAAAAATAATAGGGTGCATCCAACACGAGGGAAACTATACCAAATTTGCCGCACCCGTAAGGATGGTAGTTTTGTTAGTGACAAAGCTGCTCAAGTTGTGGTAATGTGATTTCTGAATATTTAAAATAGCACATGTTAGTATTTACATTTTCTAATGGTGGAACATGTTATTGCTATGTAGGCATCCCTACAAGTTATTGCAAATGACTCTACTAATACCCAAGGTATTCAAGAAGATGATTAGACAAATGATGACTTATCCAAGGTTAAGGGGCCAGAGAAAAGAGGATACGTCTGATGTGTAGGAAAGATGCTTTCTCTTAGAAATAATGGCGCCTCATCATCTACAAGCTCACAAACTGTTGAACAACGATTGGCTCAAACAAAATATGTTTTATACACCCTTATTAACCTTTTGAAGGACCCGACAACAAATTCTAACTTACCTTATGAATATTCTGGTATACATTTTCATTAACAGTTTTTATTCTTATTGTACTTTATGCATTAATTTTAATTTTCCAATATTTATAGATTATTGATAACTTTTCTATGGGTCAAAACAACTCTACTAATGGAAACCTAGGAAATTCAGATCAAGGATCTTCTGTTGCAGATCAAAACATTGGAAAAATACTATCTTTTTTGTTTAAATATGGCTAAGCAACATTACTTCACTAATCAGATTTTGTTTCTTTTTTACTCAGGTACTCAAACAAATCTTTCTTGAATATGCTTTTCACATGTACACTTCCTTGTCATGCACTAAAGGTTCTTTACTTTTTAACAGTTTTCTTGATCCGAATTAGAATATTTGTCACATATTCTAAGAACAACAAAAATCCTGTACATTCAAATACATGCTTTGTTGCCTTCATCTCGAATATGAATTTTTACCAAAAAAAAATTGCTGGCTTGCAGATTCTTAGGGTGTCAAGAGGTCAAAAGTTATCACAAAGCTTGCTACCTTTGATGAAGTCACAATAAGATGGTAGTTTTAGGTGTCTTTTATGATATACAGTTAGAGATTTAGTTTTTAGGTCTCTTTTATGATATTCAGTTGGATTCAAGAATATTGTTTGCTTTTCATATGTAGGATATGTCTATGTTGATAATAAAATAGCCTTGTTCAATAGAAATTGAATTTTTGTTTGAATATAAAATTGTTAGTTTTTTTTTAAATCTTGTGATTGAGAATTGATATTACATCGTGCCACAATTTTGGAAACATCACAACGGCAAAAACCAATATTCTAACAAATCTTGGTGGCAATTGTTTTATCACTAAAGCCAACTTACATTGTGAACATAGTAAGACTATAATGACACAAAGTAAGTGTCACAAAATACTTAAAGCTTCATAGCGAGAAATATTTATGTGTCACTAAAGTTAGAATCATCAACAGCTAATTGTGTGTCACTAAAAGTTAGAATCGTCAATAGCAACACAACGTAGAAGTGCCACTAAAACCCATAAGGTCTGCAACAACTTAAGTATAAAGTGCCACTAATACCATTTAGTGGCAGCGACATTAGTGACACTCTTTTTTTCCACCACTGATTCTCCGACAGGTCTATAGTGACACATATTTTGCTTTTAGTGACACTTTTTGTGTGTCACAAAATGGCCCTTTTTTGTAGTGTGTGCATTGTATGAGTTAGTTTATGCATTATTCCTTGAAATCTTATCTTAAGATTGCTTTCAAGATATCAAGATATCTAAAAAGTTGTTAAGGGTTTAGGCATTCATATTACTAAGAATTCTGGTGTGAGTTTTAATGCTTTTTCAGATGCTGATTGGGTAAAATGTGTTGTCACAAGAAGATCAATAACTGGAAATTATGTTTTCTTGAATAATTCTCTTATTTCTTGGAAAAGAAAGAAACAAAATACTCTCTCTAATTCCTTAACTGAAGCAGAGTACATAGCTCTTGCTTCAGTTACCGATGAAGTAATTTGGATTTTGAAAATCTTAAAAGATTTGAACATTGATAATCTTTTACCTGTTTTTCTTCACTGTGATAATAACTCAACTATTAAGATAGCTGTCAATCCTCTTTTTCATGAAAGAACAAAACACTTATAAATTGATTTACATTTCGTAAAGGAAAATATTTTAAGTGGTGTTGTGGATCTTGCAAATCAAATTGCAGATATCTTAACTATGGGATTGGATACAATGCAACATAAGAGTTTGGTTGAAAATGTTGGTATGCTTGATGTTTACTAGGTTAAGACTAAGGGGGTGTTGAAATATAGTATCTCCTTGTAATAAACTTGAGGCACTAATGTTGCCTCTTCTGTTTCTTGTTTTCTTAAGTGTTTCAAGTTTTGGCTTTATTTGAAGTTTGCTGCAAAGTTAGAGGGGTTTTCTTGCCTATTGTTGAATCCCTTTAGATGGGTCAAGGCTTATAAAAGTCCTTTGACCCAGCCTTTTATATCTATCTCTGCGCTATCTTTCTCTCATATCTTTCGACTCTCTTTCTCTTAAGTTTGTAACCCTAATTAGTTATCAAGATCATCTAGATCTTATTTTATGTTTTTGATCATTGTAATAGAACTATTATCACTTAGATAATAGATCTACACATGTATAGCAGTGGTGGATTAGATTGTTTGAAGTTATTATGTACTTTGTTTGTCAAATTAAGATTTTAGTTTATAAAAGTGACCATATTATATTTTTCTACATTTCTTTCATTTGTTTTAGTTGCATACACAAACTTAAGCTTAAGAAACATAACTTTTGATTATGTGCATTAAGTTAACTATAGAGAGAATAACTATGTCTTTGGTAGGATATTAGGAGTAAAATTAAACAAAGGTTAGGGGTTTAAGTATACAATGTAATTAGATTAGGATCAGACATAAAACTAGGAATTATTTAACTTGCCTTGCAAGGCAAGCAGTTTCCTATTTGACTTAGGACAGGTTTCCACCACCTCATCCCTATAAATAGAGATGAGGGGGATGCTAGTTATTCATTCTTCTTCCTCTTTGTGATAACTTTATTAGGGATTTAATAAAGGTTTGGTACAAGGGTATAACGTGTGCATATTTTTCTCTTTTTTTGTAGTCTCTCATGTTTGCTACCTGTGCTCAATTCAACTCGCGATCTAGCGTTTAACGATTGAACTTCAGGTTTGTTGTCGTAATTATCTAACAAGTGGTATCAAGAGCCATATGTTAGTCGTGGTCTCCGAAGATCGAGTGCTAAATAGAGGTTTTAAGTCGTTTGAGGTATCAAGGTTGCTTTTGCGTTTCAAATTGGTTTTCAGAAAGTAGCATGTGACGACATGAAGAGATTGTATTTGAGTAGCGATCTGTTGAAGAAAGGTTTCATAGGTCTTTTTTTCTCATTCACGTGAAGAGAAATTTTTTACTACAAAGGTGACAAAACTACAATAGGTGTGTTGTGTTGTAATTTTGTAAATACACGTAAGAATTTTACTACAAAGGATTCAATTTTTTAAAAGTCGACTTTTAAGTATCGACTTTTGGTTTTAAAAGACAATTAAATCAAAGTTTTGACGTTGTTACGGGTTTTCTCTTGTGGTTCAAGTTTTGATCGTGGTTTGCGTGGGTTTTAAGTTTACGATCGGGTTTGCTTGTTCGATATCGAGGGTTTAGGGTTCTTCTAGTTAATTCGATTTGCAAGAAAAGGGTTTTAGCAACAACATGTATATTGCACATGGCCTGTGAGGCTTGTCGGTAAAGTTGGTTAAGAAACAACCTGACAAGGGTTTTTAGCAAGGTAAAAGAAGAATGGATAGTCCTCTAACTAAGTTTGACATTGAAAAATTCAATGGGAAGAATGACTTTGGGTTATGGAAAATAAACATGCGAGCTTTAATGGTATAACAAGGAAGTGATGTTGCATTAGAGACATTACCCATGGACATGGAAGCAAGTGAAAAGGCTGATTTTAATGAAGAAGGCATATAATATCTTGATTCTATGCATGGGAGACCGAGTTTTATGGGAAGTTACTAAGGAAACAACTGCTGCAAGAATTTGGATGATTATAACTAGTTTGTATATGAATAAGTCCTTAACAAACATATTATATTTGAAGAAGAAGTTGTACACGTACTATATGAGTCCAGGTACGAAACTGGGTGATCATATAGATAAGTTTAATAAGTTAATACTTGATTTGGCGAATATTGATATCGAGATTGGGGAAGAGGATTAGGCACTTATGTTACTTACATTGTTACCATCGTCTTATGAAAACTTTGTGGATACTTTGTTTTATGGGAGGGAATCCTTGACAATTGAGGATGTTTTGGCGACTCTGAGTTCAAGGATGTTAGATATTAGAAAAAGACTCGGTCACCCCATGTATTTTACTGTTCATTATAGCTCGTAGTTTAAT
>BQNB010068944.1:2995-33667 GCA_026074375.1 Tanacetum coccineum
ATATATACAAATGTTTACTTCACACACTAATGGTGTGTGTGTGTGTGTGTGTACCGAAATAAGACAAAGAAGAGGAGGGGGGGACCAAAACGATCCACCAATGAGAATTTAGCTAGTACATTTCATGTGGTTTAAGCTTGTCTTATGCAAATTTGAATTCAAAAGTTGTCCACCAAGTTCATGGTTGTTGTTGGTGTCGAAATAAGCCAAAGGAAGGGGGGACCATTTTATTTTTATAATCTTTATTGCTAGTGCTCCCAAAATGATTTAATTTCCATGTCTTGCATGCTTAAGCTTATAGTTTAGGTAAAACACGGATAACGCAAGTAACGAAACGAGTAACGGTAACACCAAAAATTATGAAATTTTTAACATTGCCTTAAAACATAAAAACATGGCTATTGCCAAAATACTCCAACGTTTGGTGTCCCGGTTCGCTCCCGGAGACTATTCTCAGATTACAATGAAACAACTTCCCGGTTAAACGGTAAAGCTAAACGAAACATTTTAAATTTTAAATTACTACACGGAAATGGCTAACTTGAAGAACGGAAAATCTCGGGTTGTCACACCTTCGTTACCATGGAATTGGGTAGGACCACATTTCATAAAGCCCATAAATGAACATTCTCATGCCACTGGTGCAGCCGTTGGGCCTCCGACAGGACCTCCAGCTCTAGCGGCGTCCATTCTTACTCTTTCCAGTTCGGCACTAAGGGCTGCTTCGATTCCCTCCCGCACTAATTGACCGGCGGCCTCACGAGTCAAGGTAGGTTAAGGATTAGTTTAGGTTCTTCTTTTTGGAGGCATGATTCTGTCATGACATAAAAGAAACCATGGTGAGTACTTATACAATTATGTAGTCATAATGTATACAAATAATCTAATAACAATATGAATTCAATAATCAACAACATACAAAGGAAAAGAAATCACAAAATGTATAAACAATCAAAGCCCAAAAGAGATCACAACACATCATATAGATAATCAAGGATAGTAATTCTTCATCCTTCATAAAAGATAGTACAAGGTTGCATTGTTTTACCAAAACATGACCAAAGTCATTACAATCATAAGTACCAAGTCTATAAACTGACATGCCTGGTTTAGTGGTAGCAAAATAAAGAGACTACAATGATCCTACACTACAGATGTTAACGTGGGGATCCAGGTGGTTGTGACGGCTGTGGGTCACTAGTAGTAGCAGCATCATCGCCCTCATCTCTAGCGGCAGCATCTCTAACCATGACATAGGGATCATCATGTCAAGAACGACGAGTAGGACAGGCAGAAGGATCATCAGGGTCAGCACGAGCAATAGGGACCACTAGAGTAGTAGGTGCAACATATGGTCTTTCACGATAATGTCTAAACGGGTGTAGGTTCCACTGAACCTCAAAGGACCACTGTCTCAGATTATGGTGGTGCCATGACAAGCGATCAAAATCCCTTTGAGTAGATTCTAACATCGTCTTCAATTTCTTATTTTCTTCTCTGTCTCCCTACACTAACTCTCGAATTTGATCTTCCAACGTACACACACTCAGCCTGAGCGCATATTGACCATTAATTTCACTCCTTAAATTAGTGTCGAATTCTGCCAAATATCGATCCATCACACTGAGCCTTTTCAGGGTTGAGTGTTTAGTGTTAGCTCGGTCAACCATTTGCTGAGCAAGGCCCTTGACCTTGCGATGTAGAGTGTTGACATCCCTTCTTGTAGGGCCAGGGGCAAAAACCTGCCGAGAAGATCCACTACCCACATAGAAGGTACCCGAGAATGGGCACATAGAATATGGTACCCTAGTGATGGTACCAACAGTATCAGCCTCCGCCTCCTGCTCATGATCAGCAGGAGTAGGAGCAACTGCCATATCCTCGGACTCGATATCTGAATCTGGTGGTGGTAGGTTAAGGGGATCAGCCTCCTCATAAGGGTTGATGACCTCGGCATCATCATCATCATTTTCTTCCTCCATCTCTGGATCTTCTTCATCGTCTTCTTCTTCATCATCTTCGAGTATCCATCCATTCATGTTACCCTCTGGTTGAGGAATTTGGTGAAGTGCAAATGCATTTAAATGGTCGGGCTCGGGCGTGAGTTCAGGTTGCTCTTTCGGATCGTCTTCGGGAAGATCTGCAACATGTTTAGGAGGAGGTAGGTTTGCCATGATAATCTATAAATCACGCAAAAATAATTACATAAGGTCACTATATATAAAAAAATATTATATGAATAATAACTTATGCAAATATGCAAATGCATGACGATGCTCCATGAACGAACGTGATGATCGATAATAAACCAAATATGAATGATAATATTTGTTATGTATATGAATTACATTTTTATGTAATTAAAGCAAATAATTTATTTAATTTTTTTTTTTGAATAAGCATGATAATCAATATATATCTTAATATATCATAATATTTATCATATAAATATTTTAATAGCAATGCACCCGAAACGTGCATAAGTACTTAAATAGGAATCATAAGCTTGACTTGGACAAGGGCCACAAAAAGTCTTAGCGGACGAAAAAAAAGGTTATAGTTTAGGTTTTTGGAAAACGACCTAGTTCTCTATAACCTTAAGCTCTTGATACCAATCTTTAACACCCCCAAATTTACTTTGCAGCGAAACCAACAGTTGGGTGTTAAGTCATAGCACAACAACATAAGAATATAAAGAACGACTCAAAAGAGACGTTTAAAACATAACATTGTTCCATTCATGTAAGATCAGAGTCGAAAATTTGTCCACAAGATCGTCACCATACAACGCCATAACATAAGTTTTAACTTTAAAAACCATAACACAAAGTGTTTTCAATGAATGGAACCAAAAACAAGTTTAGTCAAAACATTTCACGCTAAACTCCATTCGCCACTCCAAGCCATCAACCCTGATTACCTGAGATAAAACATGCTAAAAAGTCAACGAAAACGTTGAGTGAATCCATGGAGTTTATATGAAATAAAGAGTGAACACAAGTATTTTTAATCATCGAAAACTTATGGATCAAACAAGTTATAATCACCAATGCATTAAGCTCATGCCACTGAAACGTTAAACAACATATTGTAAATATGTAATCATTTTCCCCACAACTAGGTAATATTGCAATATACCTAAAGATATTCTCAATACAAAATGTCCTTTAGGGGTGATCGCGCCATAGATGTCACAACCCTAGACAGGGCAGTCACGGCCTAATAGATCTACTTAATTTACTAGCGCTCACCCATCATAGGTAATTAATAGTGCATGAAATTAGGGGCCTTTTTGTAATAGGTACTTATGAAATTAGTTCACAATCGGGTCCAGCATACCGAAAATCACTTGTGTTCAATTTATAAAACTAGCATGTATCTCCCTCGCGGGGTTTATAAAAACATTTATAAGTAGAAAGGTGAGGCTATGAACTCACCGTATAAGTAAGTAGATCAGAAGTAAAATAAATCTTCGGTCGAGCGAGAAGTACTTCTAAGCACCACCTAAAAGGCGTGACGCGACTTAGTACGATAAAAGTAACTATACGTAAAAAAATTAAACAAGTGATCATGAGATATGTTTCCGAGATAAGCATGGCATTCCACTAGAACTTCCCCAAATCCTTTTTAATCCCAAAATGACTTGTGATCTAGTATTATAGGTAAATGAACATCTACTAATTTTCGGCTCTTAATTTTTATTTTATCAAAGTGTACTATACGTTTTTAAATTTTGAGACTAGACGTAAAAACTCAATTTTTGATTTTAACTTGACTTCATGGACTCATAACTCCTAGCTCACAAATGTTCTAAATGTGATACTTTCACTCCTAGAAATCTATTTATGTCTAGTTTCCAAAAATGTAATACTCGTAATCTACAAAGTTTCATAACTATGTGAAAAGACTGTTTTACCCCTTGTTACCCAAAATAGAAAGTTTCCAAACAATTTACCCTTTACAGAAATGGTCATAATTCCTAAACCATGATAGCAATAAAGGTGAGGCCAATTGCTATAGCTTCCTTAAGATGTCTACCACTGATCCAAACTTTAAAACCTAACCTTTTATTGCAAAAACCTAGAGTGTAACTCGTTTTCTAATCATAGGTCCATATTTGACCTATTTTCTTATTTTGACCATATCTCCCTCATCCCAAGGAGTTGGTTGGGCATCCAACTATACTATGATGCCAAGACATATATCTATCAAGACATGTAATTTAATCATAGGCTCCAGGCCAAAATATTTCTTCTATAACACGTTTTTACTACTCTTCCAAAACCGTCTTAAATATTTACTCCAAAACCCATCCAAACATCAATCCTAACTCTAACCAATCACATGAAATGCCATACCATGCTCTTATACACCACTCATACATCATATAAACATGAATTTCTAGAATCAAACATCCATTTTCATGGATCAAAATCAAAAGAAAACTCAAAGATCAAGAAATAACCTTACTAGAAAATGATTTAGTCAAGAAAATCAAAACCAACCAACACTTCCTTCTTGTTTGGGGCTGAGTTAGACCCACTCCAACACCCAATATCTTGACTCATAAGGCTTCAATACACCCTAAATAACATTAGTTCAAGATTCAACCTAGTCTTGATTAAAACCTTCCATTAAAACTTCAAGAACTTCTTCAAAACTTCTAGAAAATTTACCAAACTTTGCAAGCAACTCAAGGATGATGTTATGATGGTAAAAAGGTGAAGAAAATTTTTGTAAGATGATGGTGGTGGCAAGGTGGTGTACAGCAGCAAGAAGGAGAAGAGAGGAGAAGAGATTTTTGAGATTTGCAACTAGGATGAATGGAAGGGTTTGCATGTATGGAAAAGAGAAAAGAATGATGGTTTATAGAAAATTAAAAGGGGTGGTGTGTTGTGTTGGGCAAAACCGGCCATAAGCCTATGTCTAGGGTGATATTATATATATATTTTTTTGATTTTTGTTGTTGTATGATTTAATTAAAAGGTGGTGTAAGTTAGATTAAATAAAAAGTAAGGTTTAAGGTAAAACGCGAGTTTTAAGCAAGAAATTTACGTAAACGCAAAACACAACGGGAATGACAATGGTGTAAATTATAATCATCGGGGAGATATATGGGAATATTAAACCACTTAAGGCACGAAGACGGAATAGATTCCCAAATACGGCTCACTTAAAGCTGAGAACGGGAAATTCTTACCAAATCGGGTAAACGTAAAATTAATGACTTTGCTTAAAAATGAAAATAGAAGTAAAGTTTGGAATAAACAGTGACCTTAAATACGGAATGTTACATCTAAATCCTCAATGTAACCGAACGTAGGTTTTGGTGATAGAGATGGTGGCATGTTGACTTTATCATTTTCATTTTTCGAATCCGTTTTTAAAGTATCGATATAAATTATTTTACAAGAAAATGAACTTTCGTCAAAAACTACCATGTAATCTTCATCGTCGGATTCGTCAAATGAAATGTTAAAGTCAACTTTGTTATTGTCAAGAGGACTTACTATAGGTTCACAAGAGAATGCTACATCGGATGTGTCGTCAAAGACTATAGCTGGGTATGCAGTTTCGAGATCCATGAAGCTATCGTCCTCATTTTCATAATGTTCCATCTTCCCATATGTGGCAGTTTGCCAATTGAATGTTCAAACTTGTCTTCGAGCCTTTTCTTCTTCTAGTCTGATGTATTCTTCCATAGTGATGTTTTGATCTTCCATGATAAACCTATGCTAGAAGTCAAAAACAAAGAAACGAACTACAAGGCAAAGTACTTTATGAAAACGATTAAATAAACCTAGAATTTAAGCACACAATTAAATTAATTACAAACAGAATTAAATTACACTAATTAGATTAATCTAAGATAATGGTTCGAAATACTAATAAAATTAAAGGTTAAACTTTTTTACTCCCCGACAGCGGAACTTGATGTTCTGTCATGTAAGGTCAATTTATTGATTACCAACTTTTAAATTTATATTTAGCTAACTTATCCTAAAACAACACTTTAACAAGCAGTGTACCTGATCGGGTAGAGTTTCGCGGTAAGTAGGGTGTCGAACACTAAGAGCGAGGTCGTTAACCTTATAATCTATTAGTATTTTAATTACTTAAGTTAATTTTAATTACTTGTTAAACCTATGCTATATACGCTTCTAACGATAGATAGGGGGTTTTCAGCCTGAGAGACTGGCACAGGTTTTATGGTGACAACAATCAATTCTAAACACAATAAACATGCAAGAAAATAATCAGAAGATAAAAGAGCGGTGCAAGCCAAATAATAGAAAACTGTATTAGCCATATTAAATCTGATTAAATGTTGGTTTGTTTATTTAGTGCAATGATTTCTTATCTTGCTAGCGGCATTCAGTCATTAAGACTTAGGCGGGACATCATCCTAAGACCTAGACACGTTGAATCCTGTCACAATTAACGTATCCGCATAAAGCATCCTTTTAGTTTAATTATAATCTATCTAGGGATTAAAGCAATGGTGATCTTGTCAAACCCTAGCCCATCGGGACTTTATCCATTTACTGTTTGATGGTATTTTATAAACTGGTAGTCCACTATTCAAATCTTTATCAATTAATTAAGAACATACTTGTTGGAACATTACGGGTCACCTACCGGTCCAACTAAGCTCTTAATTAAAAAACAAAGACAGAACGTTATTATTTATTGGTTCGATCCGATTGGTCCGTATATAAAAAACACGGATATGGAGAGCTATCCTAGTATTCTAGCTCACTTGTTAGGCGTAAACTAGGACCCAGTTGAATGATAGTTGATAGTCAAACAGTAGAAAAGTATCAGGTGATTAAACATAATCAAACTTTCACATGTAATTAAGAAAATATTTTAAACAAACCAAAAAACTTAAAATCTTCTTTATAGGCTAATACCTTAAGGTATTAGCCCATAACCATTATAATTATACAAGCGTGATCAATTAACCAAGGTAAACTAAACGTTTTACCGAACGATACCAAAATTTAAATGATTACAATAGTATAGGAATTACATGGTGTCTTCTATGAAATCGTGATCGATGCTTGACCTTTGGTTGCTCTTCTTCTCTTCAGAAAATCGTCTTTTAGGTGTATGGTATGAAGAATATGATTTTGCCCACCGAAAACTCGTTTTTGAGTCTTCTATTTATAGTCTCTGAAAAAGGCTGGATACGCCGTATTGGGCTAGGCCAATACGGCGTATTGGGGTGTATCCTTTGGAGTGCGCGCAAAGTTCAAGATTAATATGATATACATTCCCAAAATATAAATATCTTCATATCTCTGAATAGTTATCTTGATGGATACGGCGTATGGCAGAAGGTGAATACGCTGTATTGGGAATTGGTTGAACGCATTTTCTTATGAAGAGTTGGCGTTGATACGCCGTATCTCTTTTCTGGATACGACGTATTGGTCAGAAATAGGATATCTTCAAATGTCGTCGTTTTAGCTCCAAAATATGCGCCTTTTAGCATGTCTTCATAAATCACTCCTCAATTACTACAAATAACACTTTTAAGCAATTAAGTACAAATTCTTGCAATAATTATATAAAAATAGTTAGTTTATTCGAGATAAATGATGGTATAAATGTGACGTTATTTGATGTCATCAAACATAAAGTTTTCTTGCATGATTGGTCACTTTGATAAAAAGCAAGCATATTTAGATGTAGAATCACCGGTCAATGTAATGTCCATACTTCATTATAATTGGATCATGAGTAATAGGTTGGAACCAAGAAGCTAACCGTCAAACCCTAAGAAAATTTGCAATTTTGTGAGGAGAGTTAGGGGGTTAAAAGTTTTTATTGGGAACTTCACTTACGAATGAGATTTCATGGTCCTTGGGGATACCACTAGTGTCATAGATCATGACCTAGGTTCAGTGGTATTTGAAAAACCGTTCGTGGAAATGACCGAGCTTGTGTACTATATGAAGGAAGGAACAATCGTGTTTGAAAAAGATAAGGAAAAGCTCATGTTGAAAATGCCTCACAAAATGGAAATGTTCAAACACATTGTTGTCCCATGATGTGGGATACCTCTTGTTGGATCCCACTTCAATAGATCAAATTCCTTAAGCTTGTTTAAGGTTTAGTTATATTAGATAAATCTAACACAACTATAGTAGAAACTTTGTTAAGTGTATTAAAGATTATGCGGAATCTAATCTTTAATATTAGAAGAATTCTTAATGAAACAGTAACACAAGACAATATAATTCAACAATAAAAGCTCCAATATTATTATTACAAATAATACGAATACTCTCCTAGTATTAGGGTTACAAAACCTTGAAGCTATAACGATATTAAAAACAAAAGATAATTTCAAACTCTATACCCTAGGACCTCCTTTTATACACCAAGGAGTCCTAGTCGATTTACAATATATTCCTAAAACTTAGAATATTCTCTATGATCTATTCTATAAATAACTAATACTTATCACGTAAGTAATCTTGATCTCCAATCAATCTTTATCCTTTCTTCTGTCTTTATCCATTCTCTTCTGACAGTAGAAACTCTTTCAGCAGTCTTAATCTTTGAGCAGTTGTAACTTTTGTACTAGCAACATTAACTTAGAACCAGCAGCATTAACTGTGTACAAGCAGTAGTAACTACTTAGAATAATTTTCTTCAATCTTCACCAGCATTACTAACTTTACACTAGCAGTACTAATATATACTAACAGTAGTAACTGTGAACTAGCAGTACTAACTTTATACTAGCAGCACTAACTACTTAGCATATTTTTCATTAAAGTTAATGAACAACACTAACTTTTGCTTAGTAGCAGTAACACAAACCTTAGCAGCAGTAACTTTAAGAAGGCTTTTAATCCCAATAATCCTCCCCTAAACTTGATATTCTTCTTCAAAATCTCCAAGATGATGCTTACAAACACTTCATTCAGGTACATAGCCTTCCTTAAGCTGTTTCTTGACCAATCTAAGAAGCTCAAATGCATTTCATACTCATAATCAACTTGAAGCTTCACATTATTGAACATCTGATGTAGTATGTGATTTGTAAGTGGATAGATCTTCTCAACCAACAGATAAAATAGCATGTTCTGCATTGTTACACAATGAACTCCACAAGAATCATAAAGCTTCTAGTTCAGCACTTTAACTAATCCTTGTTGATTATTCCATACATTATCTTCAACATGATGTTCAAGCATGGTCTTCAAATTAAGAAGTAAGAAATTATCCATGTAATTCACTAGCTCTGTCTTATTAAATCTTGCTTTGACTATACTCCAAAGAACTTCCAAGTCTTCTCTATCAAAGTTTTTAAGCATCTTTCCAAAAGTTAAATACATCTGAGTCTTACCATCTGCTATGATAATTTGGAAATAGCTTTTCTTTCCTTCTTTGTAGATCTTGTAGTCAACAATGGTTGGAGATTTAGTAGATAAAGGTGTAGCGTCAATAGTTACATCATCTCGATCATATGGAATTATTTCTAAACCTTGCTTAAGCTCTTTAGACTCTTTGTCTTCTTCCAACTTTTGCTTTTTAGAGCTTTCTCGTTCCAGCTCTTCTCCTGCTCTTTTTAAATTGCTCTCATGTGCTATTTCTGCTTTAGCTTTCTTTGAACTTTCTTCCACCAGCTCAGTTCTATAGTCAACAAAGGTATTTACCCTTTGCATTGCTTTATCAAATAATTCTTGAATATTGGAAAAGGACTTATTCTTTAAATTTTAGGCTTCCATCCTTCCATGTTTTTTAGATAAGTACACATGATACTCCTTTGTTGAGCTCTTGTTGGTGGTATGTTCCTCTTTTCTTCTTCTCTCTTAGCTGCAAAATGTTTTCTTCTTTACTCTAAGAATTGTACAAACAATCTTGCCTTTTCTTCATCAGTCAATTCATCTTGCTCTTGAGCTTGCAGTCTTTGAGCCAACTGATAATCGCATTAATTTTAGCCTGAACATCATCCCAAGCTATGTTGGCATCTTCAACTTGTTGAGCTTTTTCTCTGGCGAGCCTTTCTTCTTCTTCTTCTTCTTCTTCAGCTTGTAGCTTGAAGGCAAGTTCTTCATCAAGCCTGAGTAGTTCTTTCTTAGACATTTTCTTCATAGATTCTGGTTCAACCATTTTGCCTTTACCCTTGTCCTGAACCTTGACCTGTGATGGTTGTTGTAAAGAAACTGTAGGTGTAGGTGCTTGCTCCTGTTCTTGAATAACAAGCCCTTTTACTCTGGGTCTTGTGCTAACAGTTGTAATTGTTGTAGCAGCAGTTATTGTTGTAAGTGTTGGTGTTGTAGTTATTGTTGTAGCCTTGGGTTTTGCACTCTTCAATTCTACTAGTGCTTGAGCCAAAGTCATTTCAACATCAGTTATTGCAGTTGTTGTAGTTATAGTTGTAGCAGCACTAACTAGAATTATAACAGCAGTAACTTCTTCAACCACACTTCTTGTTTCCTCAACAGTTTTAACAACATCTACACTTTCAACAATCACCTCATCACCATCTAAGTCATTAACACCAAACATATCTTCATCAGTCTGAACATTGACCAAGTAAATGTCTTCATTAGCATCAATATCAACTATCCTCCCCTGTTTGGATGCATCCTCTTCACCCAAACCTTCATCTTCAGAGGATTCTACCCTTCTTGATGAACCAACTCTGTATAATCTTTTAAGTCCATGAGTTCTTGACTTATTCCTCCTCTCTAGCTTCTTGGATCTCTTTTTCAAACTTGCAATCTTAGTAGCTTGAGTGGTCTTTGTAGTCTCCAAAGCAAGAACTCTTGATTGTAAAGTTATACATAATGCCATCAATTCCTTAAGTTTCAGTCTATCCTCACCACTTCGAAGTGTGTTACCTCTTGCAAGCAGTGGATAATTGGAAAGTTTAGATACATTCTCAAAGCTAGTCTGAGCAATTGTATCCCCTATGGTTTCTTGGCGCCTGGGACTACTACCTGAACTACTTCCTGAGGAACTTGATTCATTAAGTGTTGCCTTTGATTGAGTCTTATCTATGTTACCACTGTCCTGCTCTGCTTCTAAGCCAGTAGCAATAGTGGCAGCCCTCACCAAACTGTCATCCATCTTCTCAT
This sequence comes from Tanacetum coccineum, assembly GCA_026074375.1. Taxonomy (NCBI): domain Eukaryota; kingdom Viridiplantae; phylum Streptophyta; class Magnoliopsida; order Asterales; family Asteraceae; genus Tanacetum; species Tanacetum coccineum. The sequence continues at coordinate 14,098 of BQNB010068944.1, forward strand.
TGACAGCCTCATCTGCTACATTGTTTGTAGGACTACTAGGCCGAGGTACCTTACTGTCCTTTCTCTTTGACCTTCTTGATCTTTGTTTCTTTTGAGGTTGAGATGTTGATGGTTGAATAATGGTGGGTGTGTGATGGGGATCAGTTGGCATTTCTGAACTTTCACCCACTTATTCTTGATCTTGTACCATCATTGTTTGGAATAATGGTGTTTCCCTTCCAGAAAAACCTTTTCCAGCCCTTCTTATATTCCCAAATATCTTCTTACTATGAGAGGGTGCAATGTAAATTCTCTTGTGAGTAGGCATCCCTTCAAGTTGTTGATTCACAAACACTTGTACAAACCTTAGATACATCAAAAAATTTCTAGACACATTATCCAAGTTCTTTACCATACTTTCAAAAATGTACTTTGAAAAGTTAAACTTCTGGTTTGTAGCTAAACAATTGATTGCCGATGACATAGTGCTACTAAACTTATTCCATGCAGTAGTCTTAGAACTTAGGCATTGTAAAATAGTATGAATGAAAAATTTCCATTATGGGGAAAAGAATGCCTTATAGAAAGTAAGCTTCTGTGAAATTTTCGCATACCCCATTAATGTATGTGTTCAAAGATGGTAGCATTGGGTAGACAATCAACACCTTCTGCATCTTCTAATTGAAGATCTCTTCTTACAATCGACTCAGTAATGATGATCTTCTTTCCATCTACTAGGGCTTGTAACTGTACTTCCCCATTAACAGTTTTTCCTTGACAGTAGCCTAAAATTGTTCAATGAACGAAGTATATATTGTAGGATTGATTGTTAGTGCATACTTTATAGTGTGTGCATTAAGAAAATCCACAATCTGCTCAAACCCTTCACATTCAACGGGTTTAGCCAAAACGTGACCATGTTATGAGTATCAGCAAACTTTAGGGTCGTCATTGTGTTGGGCTTTGATGATGAATGATGAAATTAAGTTAGGGTTTGTGAATAGAGAGTATACGAAAGTATTAAATCGATCAAATGAGTGATTGAAACCCTTAATCGAGGTATTTATGAAAATACCCTCAACGACATTAACCATCACCAGTAGTAGTAAGTTTATGCCTAACAGCACTAACTTCCACCAGCAGTAGTAAGTAACCTAACAATAGTAACTCAACAGTAAGTTATGCCTAACAACATTAACTTACAACCAGCAACAGTAAGTTATGCCTAGCAGCATTAACTTTGAGTCACCAGCATTAACTCCAATTCCATTCCAAACAGCATATCCATTAAAAATAAATGTCCTCTCTTTCTATTTTTAACTCACTTTTTCTCTCAATTCTTTTTCTTACTAAAACACTCTGTCTGTTTTTATTCCACACATCTCTCTTTCTGTTTTTATTCTCACCAACTCTCTCAATTCTTTTACTCACCAAAACTCTCTGTCTATTTTCTCTAATAACCAGCTTTTCCATTATCAATCTAACACTTTTCTTTGCTTTTTCTGCAAAATGTTAGTCCAAAAACCAAGAAAACACAAGCCATAGCTATTTTCACTATTATCACAGTATTAATTATACCTAACAGTATTAAGTATAACTAACAGTATTAACTCAGCAGTATTAAGTATAACCAGCAGCACTAATTATACTTAGCAGCAGAAACTTTTAATGACATGAATAACAGTACTAATTCATACAAAACTCTACAAAAACATAAAGAGATAAAAGATTTTAAGGATTTAGCATTCCAATACTAGCAATCAAATATTGAAACCTACTTACATCAAAAGCTTTTGTAAGTAAATCTGCAACATTCTTGTCAGTATGGATTTTGACCATTTGAATCAACTTCTTTTCATTGCAATCCCTAATAAAATGATGTCTAATCTCTATATGCTTTGTTTTTGAATGAAAAACAAGATTTTTAATTATGGAATATTAGTACTTTTATGTAAATAAAGATCTTGTATGGCATAAAATTTATACCCATAATCAGTAGTTGATCTTGAATCCAAAGCATTGTCCACAACAACTTGAAAGCAACCGCATATTCAGTTCTTTTTTTTTTTTTTCTCAATGTGTGGAATTTCTACCACTGTTTGTTTCTTGCACTGCATGATTTTTTATCTAATGAAAAAGGAATTGACACCTCCTGTTGCTAGACTTTGATCCAAGCTTGCTCCAGCCATATTCAATATCAGTGTATGCTACCAAAATCAAAAGTAGAATCTTTTGGGGATACAAAGGCCCAATTTTGTTGACCTTTTAAGTACCTAAAAAAATTCCCCTCCCGTTTTCACGGCTGAAGATGTGAAACTTTTTTGATTGATTGGTATCTAGCACAGGCACACACTGCAAACATGATGTCATGTCTTGAAGATGTAAGATACATCAATGAACCAATCATTGACTTATACATATGAACATCCACTTCTATTCTCCTCCTTTTAATCTTCATCCTTGAGCAAAGGCTTTTGAGTTTCTATTGGTGTGTTTGCAGTCTTGGACTTCTGTAAACCCACTTTCATTAGAATGTCACCAACATATTTATCTTGATAATAAATACGCCATCATTTTTCTGTGGCCTTTCAATCCCAAAAGAATGTTAAGTTCTCCCATAGAATCATCCTAAAATTTTCTCATGCATCAACTTTTCAAATGCATTGCATAGTGATCCCGTCCGAACACACTCTATATAATATAATATATAAGTATATAAGGATAAGACAATTATAGTATAGTAAGTATTTTCCGTCAGATTTAAGAAACAAACTTTTAACCAAAGTTGTCTCAAAAACCTCCCGGGTCGTTTTCCCTCGACGAAGCGTGAATTGAAAATCGGTAACGTTCGTGATCGCGCGTTTTGAATAGTTTCAAAGAATTTTGATTTGGGTTTTCTAAATCCTACTAAATATAAATGACAAGTAGATAAATGCACGAAAACAAGTAAACAAGAAATGAAAATTAAACACGTAAGCATTAAAACGTAAACGGGAATTAAAAAAACGCGACATTTAAGCAACTACATCAAATTTAAGCCCTACAACTTCAAATCTAATTTTTATAAATCCTAAATGACAAAATAAAAGTTTCAGAAAAAGAATTTTATTTTTTTGATTATTTTTCTATTTTTTATGAATTTTTAAAGTTTTAAACAAAAATAAATGATTAAAAATAGCAAACTTAATTCTAAAAATATGGAAAAATTACTAAAAGTGTAAAAAGTGATGCTGGATTTTATAAAAATGAAAGCTAAAAATAAGCTGAAAAGAAAAGCCCTAAAAAGCTAAATATAAGCTACGGCTTATTAATATAAAAAGGAAAACAAAAAGTGTTTAAAAGGAATTTATATGGAGAGTTGTTTGAAAAAGACACAAGGGCGCAGTTGGATGGTGTATGTGTGTTTGTGGGACGAGTGATTGCTAAGGGCTAGGTTATGGGTTCGAATCCCATGGCTTAACTTTTTGCAAAAACTTTTATTTTCTAAAAACTTTTTAAACTAAGTTGTAAAGCAGATGAAAATAAGCTAAATTTATAAAAGCAACTTTTTTGAAAACAAGATAATAAGCTGAAAAATGGCTTAAAACAGACAGTTTAGACTAAAAAGGAAAATTTTGCTTTTTACTAAACTAACTAGCTAGAAAAACTTGATTAAGCTCAAAACTAGAACTAAATAAGCTACTATTATCTTAGAACTAAACTAATAAGCAAAAATGAACCAGAAACAAGCAAATTCTAAAAGCCAAAAGCTAAAAATCAAATTAAGCACTTATAAGAAAACTGAATTCCAAACAGACTAAATGCTAACTTTGAGCTTAATTTTAAGCACACAAACGGATCCTTATGGAAATAAGCTCTATACCTACTTAAAGCTTGTACTAAAGACTACTTAAATCATCACTTGAAAAGCATTTTGAAATTCAGATTAGTAATGAAAGAGCTAATTGAAAACTGCTTATTTGACTCAGTATGAGCTGAGATGAAAAAGACAAAATGCTAAGTTTAAGGCTAAAAACAGATTATCAAATAAACAATTTATACTAAGATAAGCTGAAACAAATGAGATTTAGCCTATAATCTATTTGTAAACTAAAAATTAAACCCTAACAACTACTTTTACCTACTGAAAATTAAGCTTGAATATGGCAGTTTGTCTGTTTTTGTTATCTGATGCAGTTTGCACAAAAAGTACCAAAACTTAAATCCAACAAGTGAAGCTATGCAACCTTATTCTTTAACATCTTAAAAAAATCACATAACTAAGGGTAAACAAGTCATAATAATACAAACTAATCAGTTTTGAGCCTAAGATGCTAATGAAACTGATTAATGCTAGCAGAATTAAATAGCCTCTACAAACCTATAGAAACTATATTAAACCTAACTAACTAAAACCTAGATATCAAACCTTTAATATGAGCTTTAAAACTAAGATTAAAGAACTAATAGCTTTGACAACACTAAAACCTAGTTAGTGCTGCATAGCCTAAAACCCTTTTAAGTAGTCTAATTAATTGTATGCTTGTGTTATAGAGATTTCAAGCACACAAATCATAATTCCAGTATAGCAATAAGCTCTTTAACAAGCTAATGAACTGATTAAGCACACTAATAAGTCAAGAATATAAGCTATAGTATTTTTGCTTATTTTTGGTTTTTTATGGCAGATTGAAACAATTACTTGAAAACTAAATTCTCAGCTAACAAGTGAACTCAATAAGCATAAATCAACTATAATAACAACAATAAGCTAGATAAAATAGAACTAAGCAAGTAATAAGCAGAATAAGCAATTATGCAGAAATAAGCTAACATATAAACTGACAATAAGGTAAAATTGGAAATTGTAAAGAAAAGTGTACCTCACACGCTATAGAGCTTATACCAACAGCTTAAGCTTATAGCTTAAGCTTATTACAAAATACTTTTACTATCCTATTGTTTGACATCAACACTATTCCTACTTGAAAACTCAAGCAGCCAGATCCAATTCCATGGAGTTTTCAGCTTTTGATGGTGCTTTTGTCTTATGAGTGAATTTTTGAGCTTATGAAATAGTATGAGCTTATTTTGTCATTTTTGCATAAAAAGTAAGGCTTATTAAAAGACAAATTGCATAATAAGAACACATAAACTTTCATTAATAGAAAACTGAGTTACAATATTGAAAATGAAAAGTTACATGAAATGAAAATACAAATAAGCTAAATTGACATAAGCTAAAATTATTTAAAAACTACTAAAACATAAAAAACTATTACCTTTATTTGAGTGAGGAAGCTTTATTTATAGGAGCTGATGTGAAGACTTCTAGGTCTCTTTAGGACGCTCCCTCTTGATCTTGATATAGCCTTGATTACCTTCAAATGTTTGCGATTCAATTCATAACCTTGGATGAGATTGAGCTCACGGATTTGCACGTGGCAATCCATATCTTTGGAGCTCTTGTGCTTTTATTACACTGATTTTAGTGTAATTTTCTCATTTTAGGTGTGTTTCTTTTGAGCCCGCGTGATTTTTAATTATGCAAATAGTACTGTTATTGTCAATAAAGATCTTGGTATGCATAAAATTGTACCCATAATCAAGTAGTTGATTCTGAATCCAAAGCACTTGTCCACAACAACTTGAAGCAGCCACATATTCAGCTTCTGTTATGGAATTTGCAACCACTGTCTGTTTCTTGCATTTCCATGATATTAATCTACTTCCAAGGGATTAACAACCTCTTGTTGTCGACTTCCTATCCAAGCTTGCTCCAGCATAATCACTAGCAGTGTATGCTACCAAATCAAAAGGAGAATCTTTTGGATACCAAAGGCCTAATTTTGGTTGACCTTTTAAGTACCTAAAAATCCTTTTCACGGCATAAAGATGTGAAACTTTTGGATTGACTTGGTATCTAGCACAGGCGCACACTACAAACATGATGTTAGGTCTTGAAGATGTAAGATACATCAATGAACCAATCATTGACCTATATATATGAACATCCACTTCTTCACGATCTTCGTCCTTGAGCAAAGGCTTTTGAGTTTCTATTGGTGTGCTAGCAATCTTGACTTTTAAAAACCCAAATTTATTTAGAATTTCACCAACATATTTATCTTAACTAATAAATATGCCATCCTTCTTTTGTTGCACTTGTAATCCCAAAAAGAATGTAAATTCTCCCATAGAACTCATCTAAAATTTCTCATGCATCAACTTTTCAAATGCATTGCATAGCTACTTCTTTGTTGAACCAAAGATGACATCATCCACATAAACTTGGACCAGTAAAATATCACCTTTGTACCTTTTGATGAATAAGGTTTTGTCAAATTTCCCTCTTTAAAACTCATTGTCCAACAAATATGTTGACAAGGTTTCATACCAAGCTTTAGGAGCTTGATGTAGTCCATATAGTGCTTTTTCAACCTTATATACTCTATAAGGAAAGTTTGGATCTTCAAATCCTGGTGGTTGATATACATACACCTCTTTTTCAATCTTCCCATAGAGAAAAGCACTTTTTACATCCATTTGATATACCACAAAATCTTTAAATAAAGCATAAGCTAAAAATAGCCAAATTGCTTCAATTCTTGCAACAGGAGCAAAGACTTCATCATAGTCAATCCCTTCTTCTTGTGTGTACCCTTGAGTAACCAATCTTGCTTTATTTCTTATCACAATTCCTCTTTCATCCTTTTTATTCTTGAAAACCCATTTAGTGCCTATAGCCCTTTTTCTATTTGGTAAATCCACCAAAGTCTAAACTTCTTGTAACTTGAATTATAGAAGCTCTTCTTGCATAGCCTCTATCCAGCTTGGATCCTTTAATGTATGAATTACCTTTTTGGGTTCTTCCTATGATAAAAAGCAAGCAAACAAGCAGTTTTGAAGGTCTTTATGGTTTGTTCTTTGTTGAATAGTACTAACAAACCCATGCTCCTCCAAATTCTTTGACATGTTTCTTGTTTGTGTAGCTGATTGCAAATCTCCAATCACTTGATTGAGAGGATGATCTTTATGAATTCTTGTAGTTGGAATAGGACTGACTTGGATTGTTGTATCCAAATTGTTCATGTCAGCCTCTGCACCAACATCTTCATTATCTCTTGAGAGGTCAAATATGCTTATATCTTCCAAAGCAGGCATATTTGGATCATCTGGAAGTTCAATGCTTGTTTTTCCACCAACAGCATTAACTTCATTTGTGCTAGCAGCATTAACATTGTTAGTGCTGTTAACATTATCATCCTTCTCTTGATCAATACTTTCACTATCTTTTCTTGGATCTTCATCAACCTTCTTCTCATCATCACTTGAAGGTTTGGATCCATCATCTTGAGAACTCTTTGGATCTTGGGAAAATGGTGGATCAGCAGGCCATAATGGTAGCAAAATGTAATTTTTGACAGGTTCTGTCTCCTTTCTAGCTTGACCTGCATTATCACTTGCTTTTGTACCTGCAAAACCATTAGACTGTGTACCTGTCAAAAAACCATTAGACTGGTGTACCTAAACATCGTCTTATATTCATTGTTCTTAGTTATTGCAATCAATATCAAATAAGTTAATCTGGTCCACCACCTTACAACATTAGGTTGTACTCTCCACAGAACCTAATAAAGCAATTTTTCTTTCACGTGTCCTTGTTATACTAAAAGATACTCTAAAGGCTTTACTATTCCAAAGAGTATCCATAAAAAAACAAAATAATCCTTCATCAACCTTTTACCATCAAATTTACTAAGTGATCATGGAATGTAATAAAGTAACAGGACACCCCAATGGTCTACATAAAACTTAAAGTTTGGATTGTCTACCATGAAAAAGTTCATATGGGGTCTTGTTATGATGCTTAACTACTAACACTCTATTTTGCATATAGCAAACAGTATTAACTGCTTCTGCCCAAAAAGTAGTTGCCAACTTAGAATCAGCTAGCATAGTCCTAGCAGCCTCAATTAGTGTCCTATTTCTCCTCTCAGCAACACCATTTTGTTAAGGAGTTCTAGCTATACTATATTGTCTTAAAATACCATTCTTTTTACAAAACTGATTCATTACTCTATTCTTGAACTCAGTCCCATTATCACATCTAATCACTTTAACCTTGTGATCTACTAGATTTTCTATCCCAGTTATAAAGGACTTAAGAATGCCACTAGTCTCATCCTTAGTAGCTTGAAAGAGAAAACTTCATGTTAAACCTACACAAACATTTTGTGACAACTAGGTAATACATTTTCTTCATAAGACTTTTTATAAATGTTAGACCAAACAAGTCCATATGCAGCAAATGTAAAGGAAGACTAATTGAGTTCTCTATTTTAGACATACAAGAGGCTCTGTGCTGCTCTCCCTTTTGACAAGCAACACAGGTTTGATTATTTTCAAAAATTTTGGAAGGTAAAACTCATACAAGATTTCCCTTAACCAATTTATTCATGGTTTTAAAATTTAAGTGACCTAGCCTTCTATGCCAAAGTTTAGATTCATCAAATGTGGCTTTTGAAAAAAGGCAAGTTAAACCTCTTTTAGGAACTATGTTCTTTAAATCAACACTATACATATTGTTCTTTCTAGGAACTCTAAGTAAAACATGACTTTCATCAATTAACTTAAAGTTTGGAGATAAAATAATACATTCAGTGTCATTAAAAAAGAACACTATTCTTTTTATCACACATTTGTGAGACACTAAAGAGATTAAACTTTAACTCTCTCACGAAATACACATTTTCAAAATCTAGATTACTAGTTTTAATGGTACCTTTTCTTGTGATTTTCCCTCCTTTGGGGTTCCCTCCAAAAGCAACATATCCTCCATCTAATTCTTCATAGTCTATAAGATAGGACATGTTCCCTGTCATGTGCCTTAAGCATCCACTATCAATCACTCCTTTATCCTGTAAATCCATTTATGGATTGCCATGCACATTGGATAAGAAATTCAGTTTCTTTTGGGGACCCAAGCCATCACTGACTTGGATCTGCCTTGTGCATCAACAGTCCTTATGTTTTATTATTAAGCTCAGTTGTTTGTAACTCAATGATTTTATTCCTTATGGCATATTCATCTAACCCAGCAAAAGATTTATCAACTCTTGGGGTTAAGAAGTTCCCTATAATGGGAGGGGGAACAGCTTTATACCCATTCTTTGAAAATCTATCATTTTCTGGTATATGCTCATCATCACTTGATCTACCATCAAAAATACTCAGACTGTTCTCACTATCAGTTTCATAATTGCCACTTAATTCATTCAATTGTGTGCTATAACCTAAACTAGTTTTATCTGTAGCACTCATTTGACTTTTAAGTATTTCCTCAAGATTCTTGGCCGATTCTTCCCATTTAGCAATCTTATCTTTTAATTCATCTCTTTCTTTAACAGCCTTCTCTAATTCCAGATTTAAGTTGTTAATCTTTATTTCTCTACATTTAAGCTCATAATTCTGAAATTCATATTTCTCACCCCAAGCTAACTCATTTTTTTCATGTCCAATAATCTTGGATTCTAGTGACTCTAATGCTATTTCATAACCCTTGATTTCTAATTTTGCTTTGTTATACTTTTCTCTTTCAGTATCATAGTTCTTTTGGAGACATTTAAATGATTTAAGACATTTAGAACATTGTTGTACCTCACTTTCAAAAGAACTTGATGAGCTTGAAGAGGAGATGGCCATCAAAGCATAGTTGAATGGTTCTACTTCAAAATCATTGCTCCAATCATAACCTCCTAGACCATCTTGAGCCACCAGTGCCTGTGATGAAGATTAATTAGTTGGTGCATTGCTCCTACCATTGTCAATATAAGATCTTCTTCCTTGACTCCTTCCAGATCTACATTCTCTAGCAAAATGCCCTTTTATGTGACAGTTGTAACACTCAATCTTTGACTTGTCAAGAGAAACATGTCATTTTTCTTTGAAGTCCATATTCCTTCCTGTCCTTTGAATGAACTTCTTTACTCTGACAGTCAACATAGCCACCTGCCATCGAAGGTCCAGTTCCTCCAAGTCATCTCCATCCATCTGCTGAAAATCCTCATTCTCAAGTTGAGGACTGGTTGTTGGTTGTGCAAGGAAGGAGTAAGCTATATCATGAGCACATGGAGTAGATGGAACTTGATTAATTCCACCAGCAGTACTAACCCCAAAATCTCCACTGGCAGTACTAACTTCATTAGTACTGCCAGTATTTTCAGAGGAGAGAAAAGCCAAATTCTGAGAAGCAGAGTTGGAACCTGAAGACCTTTTCAATTCATCTTCATACACTCTAAGATTGTTGTAAAGGTCATCAATATCAATCTCATCAATGTCTGGCTTATTTCTCATGATGAGGGCAATCTGATTCCATGAAGAAGGAAGACTTCTAAGGAACTTCTGGTTAATGTCTTCCTTTGAAATTGGAGCACCATGAACCTCCAATTGACTTATCAGTTTCTGGAATCTATCATAAGCTTTGTCCAAGCTTTCATTTGATGCAGTAGAAAAATTTTCAAATTGATGTTTTAGAACATTTTTCTGCATTTTCTTGGATTCTACATTACCTCAAAACCTTGATTTGATTGCTTCCCAGAGTGATTTAGCAACTGCTACATTGTGAAACTTGAGGAGGTATTCATCAGGTATTGCTAAAAGCAAGATGCTCGTAACTCTTTCCTGATTCCTTTTAGCAGCCAGTTGTTTGGCAGTCTTAGGAGCAGGAGGAGCAAATGTTTTGCAGATTCTTCTTCTAGATCTCCATTGACAATAACATCCCATAGGTTATGGTCTGTGTGACAGATATATTGTCGCATTCTCATGCTCCAAATATTATATTCTCCCTTTCTGATTTTCATTGTTGTGATAGTGGGTGGAGGAATGTCTTATTCTGCCATCTTACAATTGAGTTCTTCTTATTCAGAGTTTCCACACAAGCTCTGATACCACTTGTTAGATCGTTTTCTGAATAAATCTTAACCTTTAGCTTGTAAAGGGTTTGTTCCTTTAGATAATTCTAAAGCAACAATAATGAAACACTGATTTTAACACTATTGATTATGCGGAAACTAATCAATAATGCTCTGAAGAACAGTATTTAAGAATCACTAAAAAAAGAAACTTTTTATTTTAACTTGGATTGCCTAGGTTACTGATTACAGAAATACTATGGTTTGCAATCGATCTCATTGATTGTGTTTAGAATTTATCTACTAACTATGCCTAGGGTTCCTTTTATAGACTAAGGGAACCCTAATGGGCTTTACAAAACACGTTAAGAGATAATGCATATCTATTCCTAATTTATCTCATGCATATCTCATAAGTAGTACTAATACAATATACTAGCAGTACTAATACTAACTAACAATACTAACTATTACTGGCAGTACTAACATTGTACTGGCAGTACTAACTACAAAGCTAGCAGTACTAAAGACTTAGACTTATTTCTTCAATCTTCATTAACAGCACTAAGTCTTCACTAACAGTATTAATCTTGAGCCAGCAGTATTAACTTGGAGAGTTTTGTTGGACTTTTGAAAGTGAAAATGTATTTACGAAGTGATATTGAACGATATTTTGGGAAAAACGTTTTAGTAAACGTTGAAAATTAAGATTTTGGAATTTTGCCGAAAAAGTGTCGAATTTATGAAAAGTGTTGAAAATAAGGTTTGAAACCTTGGAAATCGTTGTATGAGCATACGGTGTTGGGAATTATGCATTCCTGACTTAGTATCGCTAGTTGTAATTAGTACCGACAGTACAAAGTGTTAAGTACTGATCAGATAGTTTATACCGTTAGTATAAAGTAGTTAGTACCGTTTATGAGATATGCATGAGATATCTTAGGAAAGGATATGCATGATCTTTGTACGCGTTTTGTAAAGCCCATTAGGGTTTCCTTAGTCTATAAAAGGAACCCTAAACCCTAGGTATAGTTAGTAGATATAGTTCTACACAGATCATAGAGATTAAATAGTAATCATAGTTTGTAATCTGTAACCTAGGCAGATTCAAGGTTTAATATAAAAAGTTCTTTTGTAATATTCAATATTGTTCTTCTTAACATTATTGATTAGATTCTGCATAATCAATAGTGTTTACTCAGTGTTTCATTATTGTTGCTTTAGAATTATCTAAAGGAGCAAACTCTTTGCAAGCTGAAGGTTAAGATCTATTCAGTAAAAGGATCCAACAAGTGGTATCAAAGCTTGTGTGGAAACTCTAAATAAGAAGAACTTAATTGTAAGATGGCAGAATAAGACATTCCTCCACCCACAATCACTACAATGAAGATCCCTATGACCAGGAAGGGAGAGTACGATATTTGGAGCATGAGAATGCGACAATATATCTGTCATACAAACCATAACCTATGGGATATTATTGTCAATGGAGATCTAGAAGAAGAGCCTGCACCAACTGGAGAAACATCTTCTCCTCCTGCTCCTAAGACTGCCAAACAACTGGCTGCTAGAAGGATCCAGGAAAGAGTTAACAGCATCTTGCTTTTAGCAATACCTGATGAATACCTCCTCAAGTTTCACAATGTTGCAGATGCTAAATCACTCTGGGAGGCAATCAAATCAAGGTTTGGTGGTAATGTAGAATCCAAGAAGATGCAGAAAAATGTTCTAAAACATCAGTTTGAAAATTTTTCTACTGCATCAAATGAAAATTTGGACAAGGCTTATGATAGGTTCCAAAAACTGATAAGTCAATTGGAGGTTCATGGTGCTCCAATATCAAAGGAAGATATTAACCAGAAGTTCTTAAGAAGTCTTCCTCCTTCATGGAATCAAATTGCACTAATCATAAGAAATAAGCTAGACATTGATAAGATTGATATTGATGACCTTTACAACAATCTTAGGGTTTATGAAGATGAGTTGAAAAGGTCTTCAGGTTCCAACTCTGCTTCTCAGAATTTGGCTTTTCTCTCCTCTGAGAATACTAGCAGTACTAATGAAGTTAGTACTGCCAGTGGAGATTTTGGGGTTAGTACTGCTGGTGGAATTAATCAAGTTCCATCTACTCCATGTGCTCATGATGTAGCTTACTCTTTCTTTGCACAACCAACAACCAGTCCTCAACTTGAGAATGAGGATTTTCAGCAGATGGATGGAGATGACTTGGAGGAATTGGATCTTCGATGGCAGGTGGCTATGTTGACTGTCAGAGTAAAGAAGTTCATTCAGAGGACAGGAAGAAATTTGGACTTCAAATGAAAATAACTTGTTTCTCTTGATAAGACAAAGATTGAGTGCTACAACTGTCACAGAAAAGGGCACTTTGCTAGAGAATGCAGATCTGGAAGGAATCAAGGGAGAAGATCTTATGGTGACAATGGCAGGAGCAATGCACCAACAAATGAATCTTCATCACAGGCACTGGTGGCTCAAGATGGTCTAGGAGGCTATGACTGGAGCAATGATTTTGAAGTAGAACCAGTCAACTATGCTTTGATGGCAATCTCCTCTTCAAGCTCATCAAGTTCTTCTGACAGTGAGGTACAAAAATGTTCTAAACAATGTCTTGAATCATTTAAAACTCTTCAAAAGAACTATGATACTGAAAGAGAAAAACATAACAAAGCAAAACTAGAAATCAGGGGTTATGAGATAGCCTTAGAGTCACTAGAATCTAGGATTCTTGGACATGAAAAGAATGAATTGGCTTGGGGTGAGAAATATGAATTTCAAAACTATGAGCTTAAATGTAGAGAAATAAAAATTAACAACTTAAATCTGGAATTAGAGAAGGTTGTTAAGGAAAGAGATGAGTTAAAAGATAAGATTGCAAAATGGGAAGAATCGACCAAGAATCTTGATGAAATACTTAACAGTCAAATGAGTGCTAGAGATAAAACTGGTTTAGGATATGGCACACAATTGAATGAATTAAGTAGCAATCATGAAACTGATAGTGAGAATAGTTTGAGTATTTTTGATGTTAGATCAAGTGATGAAGAGAACACACCAGAAAATGATAGATTTTCCAAAGCAGATGGGTATCATGCTGTTCCCCCTCCCATAACAGGGAACTTTTTAACCCTAAGAGCTGACATATCATTTGCAGGTTTAGATGAATATGCCATTAGGAATAAAATCATTAAGTCACAAACAACTGAGCTTAATACTAAAACAAGTTGAGACACAGTCAAACAAATAATGAAAATACTGAGAAAGCTAAGTCAGTCAGTGAGATCAGTAGGTCTAGATCTAATATGACAAAGATAGAGTTAGTGCATTGAGGATTAAACTTCGATATGAGGAAGAAGTAAGTAAATTGGCAAACACTTAGACCTGAGACTCAGAACAGTTAAAGCTAAAGATGATAAAAGTGGTCAAAATTCTAAGAAACAAGGAATTGGTTTTAGGAAAGTAAAAGCTTGTTTTGTTTGTAAAAGTACTGACCATTTGATCAAAGACTGTAATTTTCATGACAAAAAGAGTCAAGAGACTAAGCTAAAAATGTGGTTTAATACTGTTCAAAGGGAGGGCAAAAAACACAGTATGGGATAAATACTAAAAGGATAAGATCATCAAAACTTTCACAATACCCACATTAAGTAAACTTTTGTCCCATCGAAGGAGTCTAGCAAGACAGGTTTGCATAGGCCAATGGTTAGTACTAGCAATTCCAGTTTGTAAACACTCTAGCCTAATTGTTAGTAAAAGCTAGCAATAGTTTGTACTGCTAGTACCAATTGTTAGTATTGTTAGTGACCTTTTAGTACTGCTAAGGGCCAAATGTGTGAGTACTCGTATAAGGTCCCTTTTTGTCTTGCTAGGCCAAGTGTTCAGTACTAGCCAAGGCCTGTTTATTCTACCCAGACCTATTTACCCAAAGAATGGACAATGAAAGACCATAGGCTCATGTACACACTATCAAGAGGTCTTACTACACAAAACCAGCTTTTAGACCCAAAGATTTAAAACAAGATGTTAAAACTTTTAGGGTTAAAAATATGACTTAATGCTGGGACAATAACATTAGTTAATACGTGTAAGGGAAAGGACTGGATAACTCACCTTAAAAAGACAAGATGGTTTGGAGCCTAATGGAAATTAACTGGATCATGTGTCCAAAATACAATGGAGGATCATTCATAACTCAAGAAGGTTTAAGTATGTTGATCCCAAAAGGGAGTTCCAGTCTGTAAATGCTGGATCCTCCTAATAGATTACTAATTCTCTACTTTTTGTGCAGGGGGCAAAAATCCAGAGATCTTTGTTACAGGATTCATGCTAGTTGGTGGATATTGGTTTCATCTAGCCATATGACAGCAAACAAACTTATCTTTCAGACTATGGAAAGAATTTTAATGGAGCTTTGTGGCTTTTGGAAGTGATCCTAAAGGAGGTAAAATTAACGGGTAAAGGTAAAATCAAAACTGCTAATTTAGACTTTGATGATGTTATATTTATAGATGAACTTAAGTTTAACCTTTTCTCTGTCTCACAAATGTGTGACAAGAAAAAAATAGTGCACTTTTAACCGAGTCTGAATGCCCTTATCTGTCCTCCTAGCTTGAAGCTTCTTGATGGAAGTTAAGTTGTACTTAAGCTCCTAGAAAGGATGATGTGTACAGCTTAGGATTTAAAACCAGTGTTCCTTCTAGGTATAAACTGTTTATATTCAAATGCAACAACAGATTATCTAATGATATGGCACAGGAATTAGGTCATGTGAATTTTAAAAATATAATAAACTTGTAAATGTCACCTAGTTAGAGGTTACCTTCAAAAGATTTTGTAGAATGACCACACTTTGTTTTTGCCCTGCAAGAAGGGAAACCAACACAAGGCTTCCTGTTAAGCAAGTTATATAAAGAATCATCAGAAAACCCCTAGAATTACTTCATATGGACTTATTTGGACCTGTCTCTGTAGAAAGTATTAACAAGAAAAGGTACTGCTTTGTTGTGATTGATGATTTCAGCAGTATTAGTTGGTATTTTTCTTAGCTACCCAAGGTATGAAACATCTGAAATTCCTTTGTAATCTATCATAGGCTTAGAAAACCAATTGAGATCATAGATAAAAATCATTAGATATGATATAGGACAGAGTTTAAGAAAACCAACGCTAAGAAGGAAATCTGTGCTAAGAAAGGAATCAAAAGAAGTTTAAGTGTATGCTATGAACTCCACAACAGAATGTGTTGCAGAAAGGAAAAATAGGACCCTAATTGAGGGCTCTAGAACTATGTAGCAGACTATTTTTACTATCCCATTTTGGGCAAGATGCTATGTTATACTGCATGCTATGAATTGAATAGGGTAAAAGTGACCAAACCTCCAAATAATACACTTTAATGACTATTAATAGTTAAATTCACCAATGTATATAGTTTTATGAGACCTTTTGCTTGCCCTTTGACTAATTTGAACACCTTAGATTCTGGGCAAAATTATGGAAATCTAATGAAGGTTATTTGCTTGGATACTCTACCTCTAGTAAATCTTTTTTAGAGTATACAACAAAAGGACCAAAAGGGTATAAGAGAATCTGCACATCAATTTTCTTGAAGATCAACCAAATGTGACAGGAACTGGTCCTAATTGATTTTAGATCTTGATTTTTCTCACCAGAATCAATGAAATATATTCTGTTAGTGTAGAAAATCAGGTTTTCAATTGGATGCAGGTACACAATGAATCTTATGTTCAGGTTCATCTCGGGTAAAAGATAAAGGACCAACTACAGGTAAACCATACTCTTTGCCTACTACAACCTCATAGGACAAGGATTCCAATAGAAGATGTTGCTCCAGCTGCACATGAAAAACCTTCTGAAAGTTCTCCTAAAGACAATGATATACAAGATTCAGAAGATGTTATTGATAAGGAAGGACAACATCAGATGCCAGAAGATGAA
The DNA here is from genome assembly GCA_026074375.1 of Tanacetum coccineum. NCBI lineage: Eukaryota > Viridiplantae > Streptophyta > Magnoliopsida > Asterales > Asteraceae > Tanacetum > Tanacetum coccineum. The sequence continues at coordinate 30,945 of BQNB010068944.1, forward strand.
CAATCTTGGCATGATGACCTTGAAGAAGGTGGTTTACTCATAATTGACTGCTAAAGCTATGGATGATGTTTCAAGACAAGCCTTTGAAGAAGAAAAGAGGAGAATTGCATCTCAAAAGAAGGCAGCTCAGGCTACAAGTACTAACAAACTTAGTACTGATAGGCAATATGTTAGTACTGATATGAGGGGGGGTTGAAATTTTTTTTTTATGGACAATGTTTTTATATTTTTGGTTTTTTCTTTGGTTTTTATCTGATAATTATACTAAAAGAAATGAAAAATATTTTTGTACTTTTTTATATTTTTATAATAAAAGAAAATATTCACAGTTTCAAACACAATTGATCAAACGTAACGATAAACGGCTTCACAGCCTCCCCGGCAACGGCGCCAAAAATTGATTGGTGGTTTTCACACTATATATATATAATATATAATAAAATATAAAATATATATGTAAGTCTAAAAATCAACAAGATCAATGATACCGAGAAGTAGTATAGAGTGTTCCCGGGTCGTTTATCCCCAACGAGGCTGGAATGGAAAATCGATACAATCGAAGATTTGAGTTTGAAGGAAGGAATTGGTTTGGGAAGTTGAAAAAGTCAAATTAGATAATAACGAACTAAAACGTTTAAGAAAAACCTAGAAATTACGAAATTAAACTAGAAAACGAGAGCCCGAATCCCGAACAAAGGGGGAAAAACCTAAAATCTTTAAAAATAACCCTACGAAGAATTTTTCACTTCTAAACTACTCTAGGGATCAAATAACGAAGAATGAAAAAGACTAGACCGAAAACGGAGTTCGTTTGACCCAAAAACGAGTCAAAACAAAATCCCGTACCCGGACCCGTTCTTTAAAAGATGAAAAGTTATAAAAATGACCCTACGAAAAATTTTATATTTTTCCTACAAACTAGATGATAAAAGAAAATTTTCTAAAAAAGCAAAATATTTTTTTGATAATTTTTGTATTTTTTATGAATTAAATAAACTTTTAACTAAATTAATTTATAAAAAATAGTAAACGATTACAAAAAATTCTGAAATTTTTTCTAAAAATACTAGGCTACTTAACAATCCTATGAAAAATAACAAACACCACACAGCTTAACAAATAAGCCCGAGAATAAGCTTGTACAGCTTATGGGCTTATTAGCCAAAAATGTACATAAATACCAAGTGCCTTGGGTCTTTAACGAAAAAGACCCAAGGGCGCAGTGGTAAGTATGCTTGAAAGGGAGGGGATGTATCGAGGGGTCCCGGGTTCGAGTCTTGCTCACCCGGGTCCCTTGTCTTCCCCTCTCTTTTTATTTTTGCACAACTATAGGGTAGAAAATGTAATTAACTAAACTAAAGGGTAGGCGGGCTAACTTTATTAAATTTACACTATAGTTCAAACGTGTAACCCTGCACTATGGAAAGAGTACAAAACAAACCCTACGCTTTTAGCTTATTTTTGGCTTATTGGAAAATGATTTTCAGCAAAAACTTAAAACATGAAAGTTGTTAAACAGCTTATTCTCTACAACATTAACAAAAGGACTTTCAACTTTTTGTCAAAAGAATAAGCTTAAAAATAAGCTTGAAGTTGACAGCAAGCTAAAATGGCTTAAAAGCAAATTTTTCTAAGTCTTTTTGCTACTTATGGTCGAATAAGCTAAGCTAAGGACTAAATTAAGCTGAGATGGGCTAAACTAACCTAAATAAGCTTAAAAGTCTAAAGGCTTAAGGCCCAATAAGCTGTGGGAAGCTTATTTAGCCAGAAAAGCTTAAATGAAGCTTAAAGAGGCTAAAATGCTTAAAGCTAGGCCAAATAAGCTAGAAAAAAGGAAATAAGCAAACTAAACTATCTAACTTAACCTAAAAGCTACTAAGACACACTTTGAGCTTATGGGATAAGCTCAATAAGCTAAAATCAAAAATTAAGCAATCCTTATGCCTAAGTTAAACTGAAAACAGCCAAGAGGCAAGATTGGGCTTAAAAACAAGCAACCAAATAAGCTTATCAAGGGCTGAGACTTTGAGGACTTATACTAGAGCTTATAAGCTCTTAAAATAAGCCAAATACTTGGGCTTAAGTTGGCTTAAAGGCTGAGAACAATAAGCCTAAAGTTCCCCCTTTGCACCAGGGGAGCTTTAAGGCAAGACTCAAGGGCTTATTTGACAGCTTATTTTAAGCTGTCAAATAAGCTCTAAAAGCAAAAATAAGCTCAAACAGATTAAGTGCTATAGCCAAGGGGCTTGTGCACCAATTTTGAGCTTTGGAAAACCATTTTTACTTGCTTATTTTTGGAAGTGAAAAAGGACTTTTGGTTTTTTACAAACTGTGACAGAAAATGTTTGGGTGAATTTGACTCACAAAGTCAAAAGAACAAAGGTCTTGGACACCCCTTTTTTTTGACACTAAAGACACACTCTTTTTGTGCTTAAACTCAAACCACAAGTGCTTAATCAAATAAGCACTTGTGGGTTACTTAAAAACTTCACAGTTTTGAACATAGTTTAAAAAACCTTAGAAAATTATTTTAAAACTAAAAACTTTCTAAAAACAGCTTAAAATTGCTTAAAAACTTAAGCTAAAGTTAACCAAAGTACCCCAACCCATGCAAAAACCATTTTGACCCGTTTTTAAGGCTTATGCCAAACACCCCTTTACTTAAAAACTGTCAAACCAAAGAGGGATTAAAATACATTTTTAAACTAAAACTTAAAAAACCT
>BQNB010068945.1:0-33667 GCA_026074375.1 Tanacetum coccineum
CTTATAGAAATGACTAATAAGCTTATAGAAATATCTTATAATAGCAGCTTATGACATTAGCTCATAGAATTTAAATAAAATGATTATTAGGGTTTCATTAAGGCACGTTTGGTTTAGAATTTAAAACGCGTGGGTTTTGAGGTTAAGCTTCTTAACAAGAGTTTAGATATGATCATTAGTAACTTATTTAAGGATTCAAAACAGAAATTAGCTTATAGAATGAGACTTGGAGCTTACAACTTTGAAAATGGGTCGAAAATGGTGATTTTAGTTCACACGCCTAGAATAACGACTTTGTGGCTTCTTTTCTTGGCTTTACTCCTGGTATTGTGACTTCTCTTTGATCCTTCTTGGCTGATCTTAAGACACCATTGATGTTCGAGATAAGTTTGAGAGGTGTGAGTTGAGGGTGCATCCCTTTTATAGGGTTAAAATCCCCTTGGAGCCCAAGTTTGGGTTCGCTTAGTGTCCTAGGCTAGTCAAGTAACTAAGGAGGGCTAGGATGGTGAGTATTGTAGGCTAGAAGCTAGCATGAAGATGTGGGAGGCTCTTGTTTAGCCGTGGCATAGAAGGGAGAACAAGGAGGTGATGAGGCTTCTTGGTGGCTAAGAAATGTGATTGAGGATCTTGTAAGCAGCTTGGAGACATAGTAGCTTAGTCATAGAGGTGCTAGCGTTATTATCAATATCACACATATTTGATGAATCAGGAATGACATTACTATCATCCTTTTCCATTACATGTGTGTCATTCATGGATTCGGGTTGCTCAGAATGCTGTCTCTCGTTGGCAACCACATTATATTCAATATGATATTATACCTTTTCTAATGGCTCAACATCAGATCCTGAGTCTATAGGTAAGATTTTCTAAATCTTTGCCATGAAACTGTAATGTGCTTCCAATTCTTGTTCATCAGTCTCTTCATCCGTGTCCTCTAGCCAATTAGTTTACTCTGCTTGTAGTGGAACACCTTTCTCAGTTTGTTTGCACAACAACATCTTCTTCTTATGATATGTGTAATCTTGTACCCTTTTTGGTTTCCTGCACTCCTTAGCAAAATGACCAAATTCCTTGCAATTGAAACATTATTTCCCAATCTTCTGCACTGCCTGACTGCCTATAGTATCCCTAGCCCTAGCAATAGTTATTGTCCTCTGATTCCTAAACTGACCACTCTGATTTTCATTTACGTATCTTAGAGTAGTATCCTCATTCTTGTTTCTGGAGTTTGAAGAGGTTCTCGGGTTATTATTGGTAGGTTTATAGAGCTTTTTGAAGTACTTTGCAATGAGTGCCTAGTTTTTCTGCATATCTTTATCTTTCTGAGCTTGTTTTGGATCACTATCTTCTTTAGATCCTGACTCAGATGGAGGTGTGATTGGTTTTTCTATCTCTTTGCCTTTGTGTTTGGTAGGTACATGAGATCTGGTAGAAGATGATTGTTTTGATGATGGTGCATAAGATCTTTGAGGTTTTGGTGCTTGATAGTAAGTTTTTGGATACTGTTGAGCAGCAGCAACAAGTGCTAATGGGTTTGCATTCTTGGCTATTCTCTCTGCACGGATTTCATTAAATTCCTTTTGAAACTGTTTCAGAATGTCAAAGAGCTTGTGATATGATACTTTGTCCAACTCTTGATCTTGCTTGACAATTGTCACAAATCTTAACCATTCTGGCTAAAGTTGTTGAAGAAACTGAACATTAACTTCTATAGTAGCAACTTCCAAGTTGTTTCTTATCATTTCATTCATCATCTTGTAAAATATGGAGTAGTATGACTCCATTGACTCTCCATCTCGAGAAGTGATTTTGCAAAACTCCCAAAACAAATTGGTCTTTACATCTTGAATGTTAAGAGATTCACCTTGTTGTAGCCTTTCAATAGCTATCTACATCTTATGAGCTGTCTTGCAAGCATCAACAGTTGAGTAGATTTCATCCCCAATTCCAGTCAATAGCAAATGGATTGCTTCCTTTTCTGATTCATAATGAGCATTGTTTTCAGGAGAGATATTCAAGAGTGTCTCAACTGCTGTTTGTGCTGGAACTTCTGGAGAATCATCTGTTGCAGGTTGACCTGGAACTATGACAGTAGAAAGCTGATAAGGACCTTATAGAATGCATTTCCTCAAGGCATCACCATTTGGTCTTGTATTAATGTATCTCATGAAATGTGATTGCCTCTGAGCATATCATCCCGTTACAAGCATTGGTTGACAATCTCTGAACCAGCTGCCATGATATTGTTATGCATTTGACTGTATGTTGTGGATGTTGTGATTGGAGTAGTCATGATTAATGATTTGTTTGTTATGAAGTGAAAATAATTTGTAGAATCTTAAGTTTATGAAGTGATTGTTGTTGTAGAATTAATTATCTTTGAAGTCCAAATTTTTTTTTTTAACTAAAAATGCCTTAACCGATTTTGGTTTGGTAAGTGAATCAAAATTAAATTTCTATTGAAATACCGAAAATGGCAAAAATCGAGTATAAATTAATGTTTTGGTTTGTTGAAGTAGGAATTATTATTTTCGTTTTTGTTCTAATGATGTTTGGTTGGAAGTGTTCATAATAATTTTAAATCCCGCCTGTCATACTTTTATTAAAACGCTGTCAAAACTTTTATCTTAACGCTGCCAATTTTTAAGCAAACCTGCACAGATTTCTTAAAACAAACCGCTGGACAAAAAGATTTCAGCATAACCGCTACCTAGTTTGTTGAATAAACGCTGTCACTTTAAATGACAATCCGCTGTCAAAGTATTTAACAATCCGCTGCTTGCGAAACAGTTGCGATACAATAAGTTAGCAAACCGCTGTTAATTTTGTAACCAAACGCTGTTGACTTTTCAAACGGGAGAGTTTCGTTTATATTAAACTCATGTACATAGGTATAAAACCGCTGGAACCTGTATTAAACCGCTACTAGAGAGGTTTAAGTAAACCGCCGGCTTTTTAAAACAAACCGCTGACTTAAAGAAGTAATAAACCGCTGACCAAAAATAGGCTAATACCGATGTACGAATTTGGGACCAATTGATAAAACGTTGGTAGTGCAAAACTTTTGTTTTCTTTACAAGAATTAGACAAAAAACATCAAAGAGTGTACTAGCTTGTCCAAACCGCTAATAAGAACACTAAGTTTGAAAAAAATAAGCTACTAAAGATTCAAATAAGCTATTTTAACCACTAATAAGCCACGAAAATCAACACTAATAAGCTAGAAGTGTTGGAATCAAAGAAAGTACAAGGTGTTTTAAGAAAATAAGCAAATCCAATATTAGCCGTGGCCAATAAGCTTTAAATAAGCTATTTTGCAAAGTAACTAAGCCACGAAATCAATAATAAACTAAGCTATAAACGGTTAGAAAAGTAAAGCATGAAGCTTTTGTCAAATATGCAAAAACCAAAGGAGCTGGTAGCTAATAAGCACAACATTAAGCTTCGAATTAAGCTAGAAAAAAACCTCGTAACCTCTAAACACTAAACCACCCGTGGCGATTGATACCAATGTAGGGACCAAGAGGTCATTCCTTCTCCAAAGGTATTTAACCAAGGTAAAATTAGATAAAGAGAAAATGAAGTATTTCTAGAGAGAAGTTAGAGAGAGAAAGTAGAGAATAAATGAAAAGATGTAATATTAGCTTAAGAGAAAAAATAAAACAACCAACCACCTCTCCACACTTGGAGAGGGGTTTAAATACTTGCATATGGCCGGCTTTACTAAGCTTTGCTGGGCCGGGCTCGGGATTACATTGGGCTTAAGCCCAAAACTAGTACAATATTAGATTAAGTATCGAGCCCGTTTCCTATTTCTAGCCTATTACAATGTTACATAAATGAATGACCGAGTTCTAATATTCATAATGAACGAACTTCATTGTTTGACTCAATATTTTGAGGCTAATACACTTTTATCAAAACAAAAGAATTTGAACGAACCTAAAACAATAGTTGGCCCGTTTTAGTTCATTGTTTCTGCTTATATGTACGATCAAACTTAAACGAACACAAACAATTCTTCTTTCATTTTCTTCAATTTGTTTACAACACTACTCATATGTAGGTGTGTTATATTGGTCCGGGTCGACCCAAATAAAAAATAAAAAGAAAAATACAAATAAGGAAATTTATATGAAAAACATAAAAATCGACCCTAATAAGGGTTTCGGTTATTCAAATTGACCTAAACAAGAATTGGAAACCTGAATAACATAGCCCAGAAAAGCTTATTTGATTTCATGCCTGTATTTCTTTTACTTTGTGTTACACAACACATCCAAATATCACATATCACACTAAACCTTATTAAGATATGAAACTCGAACCATCAAACCAAATTTGAAAAGGGTGTATTCTTTTTTTTAAGGCAAGGTTAGTTAAGTTCAATAAGCACTAATCCTAAATTTCAAATTTTCCTTTAGAGTGATGGAATGTAGTTCGTATTTGTCACCCCCAATCCCTTTGGGGGTATCAATCAATTATTTTTCTTCATACAACAATGAAAAAAACCTTAGAAACGATTAACAGAACACCTTAAAACTCAAGAAAGGAGAGAAAGTCTATTTGCCATATCAACAACAACAAATTACTACAACTTTCCCTCCAAAAATATTACTATATTATTAACCCACACATACCTACATTTTCTTGATTGTTTCCTTACAATTTCATCATATAAATATTCAACAATCAAACCAACTAACCTGTCCAAAGTCTCATACACACATGATCAAGATTCAATTCCCACAAAAACCCTGATCAAAGATACATGTTTTATTTCATTTTAAGCCATAATAAATAATGGGTATATGTTTGTCAACCACAAATATAACCGGGCTCACCCGCACCACCCCCTCCGACACCCTGGGCGATGACACCTCGACAGGAGAAACCCAACAACAACCTCAGGCCAATGATAATGAAGGGTTAAAGCTGGTTTTGTATAAGAATAAAAATACAAATAGGAATTATAATCATAAGCAAGGTAACCATAATAATATTAATAATATTGTTTAAAAATAAGTAAAGGGTAAGGGCTGGTACCGGTTTACATCGACAAAAGAAAGGTGATAATTCCTTGTGGTTAATAGAAGGAATAAAAATTGGGTATCTTAAGAATTTTGATAAGAGATTTTCAACTGGGAAATTGTTGGGGCATGGTCAGTTTGGGTATACATATGTTGCTATTGATAAGGCGAATGGTGATCGTGTTGCTGTTAAGAAAATTGATAAAAATAAGGTACTTTCTTGGTAATTTACAGTCTGATTACATTGTTTTGATGTTGGAATTCCGACAAGTTATATAATCATAGGTGTTTGATCCTATATATTTACGGTTTTTTATTCCTCGATCAGAAATACATGAGCTATGTTTGATCAGAAATACATGAGCTAGAAATTTCGCATGATGAGATTATTTAGGGTAATCACTCATATAATCCAAGTTTGCTTGACATTAATTCAGACAACTGACGATCATCACAACTTCATACGATATAGAAGCATTCGTCAAACACTGTTTCTTACAGACAAAAAATATATTAATAAAAGTCCAAACACTATTGTCTTGTGGCCGGTTTTGTTACATTTGATTATCCACTATAACTTAAGTCACATATAGAAGGCAAAGCCATAGACCTAACTTCATTCATGAGTTTTGCTTGTTAGTTTGGTATATTCATATACTTCTGTTGTCTGTTTTGACTTGTTTTATATCTAGCATAAACATTGTATACCACTTGTAAGGGGCTTATTATACCTTAATTTTGAAACTCCTCGTAAATGATTTTTAACGTATTGTAACAGTGGGTCCTACCAATTGCCGTTGAGGATGTTAAACGTAGAAGTATAATCTTGCAAGCATTAACTGTACGAGAATGTGGTTGAAAGTTAAATAATGACATATTGTAGTTGATAACATTTGTTTAACATCTGTCATTGGAGTAAGTTCAGTTATTGATTTACTTGAAACCGTAATTGAGTAACAAGTTAACAATATTTCTCTAGAAAACCAAGTTATGAAGTTGACTTTGAGATTGTGTTTCAGGTTATGTGAGCGGTGGTGAGTTACTTGACACGGATTTGTCCAAAGTAAGAATCTTAATCTGGTAAAATCCCATGAAATACATTCCCCTATTATGATGTTTGGGTTAAAGTCAAAGTCAAACCTTTGATTCTCTAAATTGGAGATAGTTACATACTTTACACCCTTATAATTTGCATGCTCACTTCTTTGCTTGTTAAGTTTGTAGTACTGTGTAAGTCGTTGTTACCATTTTCTAAATAGTAATTTCAACATGAATTTAACTTTGGGGCTGTATGTATTCAAGTAAAAACATTTTTGTGCAACGGGTTTAATATTAAGTACACATTTTTGGCCATTTCTATATATTTGTTTTTCAATGTGGAACCCTTAATCTCATTTGTTTTTTTCATACTCTTATTATATATGACCCAAACTAAAATGCAAATTTATAAACAAAACTTGAACTTTTAGTTATGTGACTCAGTTTATCTTCTTGCAATGAAAGAAGGTGCACACAGAGAACAGATACATCAATCATTGTAAAGGCAGATGCTAAATGTTGTAGCAGATGCCATTTACATGGTTATTGTACATCGTGTCTTGAACCAGGGCTTATAATAAACACGCTATCTTGTCTCGCTATGTGCTTTTCTTACTTCCTGTAAGTTTCCATAATTATTAATTAACATATATGTCCTTGTCATCACAAAGATCAATAGAGTGTTTTGTTAGAAAGTTATATTTCCTATATAATAGGTTGTAGGTGTTCGAAAGTGCTGTTGAAACAAGTAATGTGGTATCGGAAGATTCCATGGAACAATTACTAAACTTATGGTGTTAAAGTTAGTAGAATTTTCTTTTTTAAATCCCAGAATGAAGATTCACCCTTGAAGGCTACGGATTTTGGTTTGTCGGACTTTATAAAACCAGGTGTGTATAATGGCATAATCTATATTAATTTGATACTTGGGCAAGTTATAGTTGAAAGAAAAAATATTTATGTCCAAATGTTGATTTAGGAGTATATTCAATTATCATGTGTAAGAGCCTATTGTTTTAAGTTTAATAATCAAATGAAGGACCTGTTCAATCTTTTGTTTGATTTATAACTTTCAAAATAGGCACTTTTAAAAACTTTGACTGAGAAAGTATGGTCACATAATAGATATTTTAACAGAAAGTATGTTTCTTTTGTGTGATGTTTACCCTGTTTATTACAATATTTTATTAATTTTTTCATATAACCATATTTTTGTTTGGACATGTATAACTAATGCAGGAAAGAAGTTTATGGATAGCGGTTGGTAGTGCTTACTATGGTTTGCTCCTGAATGGATTAAATCGTAGATCAGGGACGGAATCTGATGTTTGGAGCATAGGTGTGATTCAATAACATTCTTTTATTGGGCGCCGACCCTTTTGGGATAAAAACTGAGGGAGGCATATTTCGAGATGTATTAAGAAATAGACCGATTTTTGGTTTTTTTTTTTTTTTTTTTTTCGTCGCAAACCGTGGCCAACTGTTAGCGACAGTGCCAAAGATTTCGTAAGGAAATTACTCGTGAAAAATCCCCTTGCAAGACTCACTGCTGCACAGGCTCTATGTACATCTTTTTTTTTCAATTTTATATCATCTTCAATTGCTTTTTCCAGCATATGCGGACACTGGCCTATGTATCTTTTAATCAAACAAGTGATCTGAGTAATCAGTCCCTCTTTTTCAATATAAACTTAGATACCGGCCCTTTAAGGCTTCAACAATGGTTAAAGTACATTCCTTTTACTTGCAGTTTCCAATATTGTCAAATTGTGAAAATTGTATAGCTAATTTTCTGATGAGCATAAAACTTTTTGCAGCTCACCATGGGTCCGAGTTCATGGGAGATGCTTCTCTAATTCATCTTGATATCTTGTTCTATCCACTTGCGTCACTTGTAAAAATTTCAGTCGTTCTAAAACAGTTTGGTCTACGGGTATGATTTGTTTACAGTCTCCCTGACAAAGCATGCTCAATTGAGAGTATTAAGTATTAAACTTTTTTTCTTTTACATATTAGGCATTGCCAGCACGCTGATGTAGAGAGATTTCTGATCTCAAAGATCAGTTTTATGTTATTGATGTAGTCAAAAGTGGTGCTATTAGTCTTGAAGAAATGAGACAGGTGTCCGTCTTTCTTATCTTTGAATCTTTCTATTTTCTTTTACGTAGCTTATAATATTAGCTCGGATTTCTGGTAGGCTCTTGCTAAGGACATTCCGTGGAAGATGAAAGAATCGCGTGTTTCAGAGATATTGCAAGTAGCAAGTTGTTAAATTTTGATTCTTTTTTATTCTACATTGGTGACTACTCACTATGATCAACATTTCAAAAAAAAGTTAGTGAAGTGAAGCATTTACAACTGAAAACTTTAGTCTATGACTCTGTTTGATTAAAAATTTATGACATTGGTCCTCTATAACTGAAAGTACTCTCTTACTTGACGGAATTACAACATTTTTTAATTAACAACATTAATTAACCAGCCTTACAGTGCAAATTTCCCCTATTTGAGTGCGTTATAGCAAGAAATTTTTGGAAGCAAGCAATGACTAGCATGAGCGTAATGTACTTGTGAGCTACATTCTAAAAAGCTCTCTCCTAAACAATTCCGTTCATGATTTAGATGGTTTTGTGTTGTGACACAGATAGACAGTAATACAGTTGGACTTGTGGATTTCACAGAGTTTATAGCTGCTACTTTGCACGTTCACTAGTTGGAGGAACATAACAATGAAAAATGGCAGAAGATATCAAAAGCTGCTTTTGACAAATTCGACGTTGATAAAGATGGATACATAACACCTGAAAATGGTAACTCTTTATGTGACCGTTGATTTGCCTCTCAAACATCCTGCTTTTCATATCAATTATTGTAAATATATTTCATCAAATTAAATACCTAACCTATTTTACCTGTAAAATTTGATCCAAAATTTAAAACCCGAATCAATTTCTTTATTAAATCTAATGAAATTTGAAGTTAACAATTATCTTTCTTTAACCATCATTGCAGCATACAGGACTAAAAGGGTCAATAAATCCACTTTTAGAGGAAGCTGACTTAGATAAAGATGGAAAGATCTCCCTGTCGGAGTTCCGTAGCCTGTTAAGAACTGCAAGCATGAACTGAACGAATCATCAGAAGCACAACTGCACCGTCTGTACATAGACGACCTAGAAAAAAGAGCAAATTCTAACTGAAAAAGAGAGCACGTCACCTATTCGAGAAAGTTGCAATCTTTTTCGCTGCGGAATGCCTTTCAGCTACATAATCATGAGGCTCAAGTGAAATCTGAAGTAATTAGTGGAAAGGAAATCCGGAGGACATTCATGAACGACATGTCAATATGCGTTTGTGCTATAAGCATGGTGGTGGCCGTGTAAATTATGTTGCGCGAGCTTATATGATTTTCTTTCCATCGTTTGATGAAATTAGCAATGTGTAAATATATTTAGATATCTGTTTATAATCCAAAGAGAAACCCTCGAGTTAGCAAATTTACATTCTCTCCTCATCCCCATTATCTGAATGTTATCGTTGCCTATCCCAAATTTTCTCTCCTTTTGTTTTTAACTTACGACATTGGTCCTCAATATTTGAAAGTACTTTTTTACGTGCAATTTCCCCTATTTAAGTGCCGTTATTGCAAGAAAATTTGTAGAAGCAAGCAATGAGTAGCATGAGCGTAATGTAGTTGTGAGCTACATTCGAAAAAGCTGTCTCCTGAACAATTTCCGTTCATGATTTACATGGTTTTGTGTTGTAACACAGATAGACAGTAATACAGACGGACTTGTGGATTTCACAGATTTTGTAGCCGCTTTGCACCTTCACCAGTTAGAGGAACATAACAATGAAATATGGCAGAACATATAAAAAAACAATTTACACAAGGGATATTATAGTAATTTGACTATTCTATCATAAGAAGTAAATTTACTTAAGTTTCTCAACCCGCTTGTAAATTTTAGTTGATATTCAGTTATCCCATCCATAACAGTTTTTCCTGCCTTATTTTTTCTCAACTGAGCTAACTATATAAACGTTTATCATCACATTTTCAACGCCATTTCCTCTTCAACACTCAAAATCACTCTGTAAAAAATTGAACAAAAACAAAAAATTGACAAATTCGTAAAGGCGAGAATCGAAGAACCGAATCACGAGTTGCCTAAATCGTTACTGAAACCTGGTAGTGATCCGACTTCTAATCTCTGCTATTAGAGAATCTTTGGTAAGAATCTCATCTGATAATCTACTATATGAAAGTGTACTTTTATCGTAATTTCTTGCGTTTAATTCGTTTCTCGTGATGTTTTTTAAAGATTTTTGTTGCATAGTGTTTCTTGAACTTGATGTTCTAATGTTTGTAGTTCTTGTTATGTATCGTAATCTGATTTGTTTGACTTATTCGTTTCGTAAGAAGCTGATCAACATCTATACGAAACTGTATTAGTTATTGACTTACTGATATTTCGTGTGTTTGATTAGTTTTTCGTGATGTTGTTGTGGAGAAGTTTGCTTATTTATACGAGATTCTTGCTGTGTAATGTTTCTTGAACGCGATATGACTCTTTAGGTGGTTCTAGCTGTTTATATGTGTCGATAATCTGATTTATTTAACCGATTCGTTTCTTGTGATGTTTCATTTGCTCTGTATTTATTGAACTTGATGTTATCGTGCACATTGTTTTTGTTTTTTTTAATGTATCGGTATTGTGATTTATTTGATATGTTTGTTTCATCTTGTCACAAATTCATCAATGTGTATTTTGCATTTGAAATAAGGTGTGTGTATTTTGTGAAGAAAGAACAAAAAATGGAGAAAATAAATCATCATAGGAAGTATCATATAAGGTTGTGTGTATACTGTTAGGTTCATAAAAAGTGTCGATTATGTGATTTAGTTATTAGTCTTTATTTTGTTTAGAATAAAGTAGTTTGTAATAAGGTATATTAAGCTAAAAGTAAGAAATAGCATAATTGCCAAAAAATAAGGACTAGATGTGAAATATTAGAAAGATAAAGGAAGGAAAACTTCCTTCCTTCTCTTATAAATACCCCTTCTAATCATCATTAGAAGGTGATGCCTTGTAATAAACTTTTCCTTTTTCCCTCCATTTTAATAACATTTGAAATTTGAATACTTGCCATCCTCTACTATTCTCTCCAAGCTTTAACGGTTGATTATGTATGATTCAAGATAAACAAGACCTAATAAGCTTAAACTTTATCTTTAAACTTTAAAAACTTATGAAAGCTGACTTATAGACCGAGTTTAAGCTGGTTAAAAATGATTAAAAGGCCAAAGTGGCTTAGGCAGCACTAACAAGTGTTAGTGCTGCTTGTGCCAAACACCCCCCTTAAATACTGGTTTTGCATTTTTAAACGATAAAAGGCTGAATTAGGCTGAGATAATAGAAAACAGATATAACACTAAGCAAATAAAGGACAAATAAGCAAATTCTAAAGAAAATAAGCACTAACTTATAAGCTAAACTAAGAAATAGTAAATGGACAGATTTTATAAAACTCTACTTAAACTACTCTTAAGCTAATAACTAAGCATATTAAGCTAGATTAAGACAAATTAAGCACAAATAAGCAATGAATAAGCACAGAATAAGCAACTTGATAAGCAAAACAAGAAATTAAGCTAGAAAGTGAAATGAGAACATACCTTGATCCTAGCTCAAACAAGGATTAAAAATGCTCAAAGGAGCTTATCTACAAGCTCCAACTTGTTAAAAACAAGATGGTAAAGTCCAATAAGCCCATCCCTTTCTAGATTATCATCCAAAATAGCTTATTATGACTTTTTGAGTGATTTGAGACAAACAGCTTATTCAGTTAAGCTTAAAGGATGCTTGACTGAATAAGTGAAAGCTTGAGAGCTTATTGAGCTTATGAAGTAGCATTTAAACATATTTTAAAGTAAATTTGCATAAAAAGATTAATAGAATTCAAAACATAATTTAACTGAAACAGGATTTTTATTAATATCAAATGAGATTACAAGGCTTAAAAATGAAAATACATTAAATATAAGCAGGAAAATAAGCTAAGCTACTACAATAAGCTACCTAAAGCTACACTAAGCTACTCCTAAACTACACTAGATGATTATCTCTGTGTGATTGCAGCCCTATTTATAACAATGAAGAGAAGGTTCCTGGCTTGAGGACGCTTCCCACTCTTCTAATTCTGACCCTTGATTTGCAACAGACTTTGAATCATTCCATCATAGCCATTGATCCATCTCCATGTTATTTCAACCAATCATGTCACTTGGGATTGCCAACGTGGCTATGTCAGATGTGTCAAGACTCTTTCTAGAAGCATACGAGCGTGTGAGGGAATGAGGATTTACCATGGGTTAAATGATGAAGGGAAAAGTGGAGAAGATGTACAGTACATCAATTTTGACTACACATTTGACCCGTGTGTTTGACCAAACATTTTATAAGCTTTTGAATTGGGTCAGGGTATAATGTTTGGGCTTGGGTTATTATATTGGGCCGGGATTAGGAATAATGGATTGTGGATTGGATCTAGGTTTTGTAAATGGATTTAAGTTTAAGGGTTTATAAGAATAACCCTTAATGGGCTGACCTGGCTCATTAAAATGGGTACGGGTTTGTCCATTAAGGATATATATGCCTTCGACTTCATTTTCTTGCGCTCATTACATTCCCGTGCTTGGTTTTGTCCTTTTTGCCTTGTTTTTTGTCCTTTTTGTAACATCCATACCTGCAAGACACAATTTACAAAATACACATATACAATGCATTTTTCATGTATTATTGGTCATTATTGGTCTTTTTAGCTTGTTTTATTTGGTAAAAGGTATGTGTATTTAAGCACATACCACACTACACAACTTCTGCTTCAATGTTTGAAAAGCTTCCTCTTCTTCTTTTCCCCATTCGTATTTCTTATCTTTATGAGTCAACTTAGTCATCGGCTTAGAAATCAAAGAAAAACCTTCAATAAATCTCCTATCAACCAGCCAATCTAAGAAATTGCCTCACCTCTGTTGGTGTAGTTGGTGCAGCCCAATTCTTAATGGCTTCAATCTTGGCAGGATCAACCTGAACACCACTACAATCAATCACATGACCAAGAAATTGTACCGAATCTAGCCAAAAATCACACTTTGAAAACTTGGCATATAATCTCTCTTTCTTAAGTAGCTCCAAAATAATCTTCAAATGCTTTCCATGCTATTCTTCGTTCTTGGAATAAACCAAATTATCATCGATGAACACAATGATGAACTTATCAAGATATAGCTTGCATACTCGGTTCATCAAGTCTTTAAATACAGCAGGCGTATTAGTCAATCCAAACGGCATCACTTGGAACTCAAAGTGACCATACCGAGTTCTGAATCTTGTAATTAGAATGTCCTCTTCTTTAATGTGTAGCTGGTGATATCCTAATCGCAGATCGATCTTAGAGTACACGCTAGAACCTTGTAGTTGGTCAAATAAATCATCGATTATCGGGAGAGGATAACGATTCTTGACAGTCAACTTGTTCAACTCGCGATAATCTATTGACATTCTAAAAGATCCATCTTTCTTTTTCACAAACAACGCTGGTGCTTCCCATGGTGATTAACTCGGATGAACAAATCCTTTCTCCAGCAGCTCTTGAAATTGCACTGACAACTCTCTCATCTCAAACGATGCCAATCTATACGGTGCACGTGCAACAGGTGCAGCCCCCGGTACTAGATCAATTCGAAACTCTACTTGCCTCGGCGGTGGTAGTCCTGGCAACTCCTCGGGAAACACCTCAGGAAAGTCATGAATTACAGGCACGTCTTCTAATCGTTTCTCCTTTGATTTCTTCTCCATCACGTATGCCAAAAACAAATGACAACCTCGCTCGAGGTACTTACGGGCCTTAATACAAGATATGACCTATAGTCGAGATACACCCTTGTTACTTTTGACTATCAACGTCTTGTTTCCGTACGGTATACGAACAACTTTCTCGCCACAAATGATAAGGGCATCGTGCTTGACAAGCCAATCCATACCGATTATGACATCAAACGTACCAAGGTCAATCGGCATAAGATTGATTTCAAAATTATGGCTCACTAAATTGAAAGTGAAACCTTTCGAAATAGTGTTCGTACTAATTACCCTTCCATCAGGTAACTCTACCTCATAACTAGCTCCTATTTTAACCGGATCGATATTAAGCATGGAACTAAATCTAGTATCCACAAAACTCCTATCGGAACCCGAATAGAATAAAACAAAAGCATAGTGGTTATTGAGCAGAAACGTACCAGTAACCACATTCGGTCCTTGCGACTCAACATCCTTAATAGCATAAGCTCGACCATGAACTTCTCTAACTTCCTCTTTCTTAACCTTCCTTGGGCATCGATTCCTAGTATGACCTTGCTCACCATAATCATAACAAGTCAGAATGGGCTAAGCATTTTCACCTGTGGCAACATTCTTCTCCTTGAAGTACCTTGCCTTGTGCCCAACCTTTCCATAGTTATGGCACTTGATCGTACATGGACCAACATGGCGAGTAAAACAACATTCACATAAAGGAAGTGATCCAGGAGACACCTTTCCATCAGTAGGAGCAGTAATCATAGCTCGCGCGTTCCCTTGCTTTTGGTTATTCTGCAAAGTTTGGCATGAGTTGTCCTTATGGTTACTCTTACCACTACTATTTCCACATTGAAAGCTCTCCCACTTTCACTTCTTTCCTTCTAAAATTCGTTCATCTTTAGCTTGCGATTTCTGTTCCATCAACTTTTGAGCCATAGGCAAAGCTTCATTCAGGTTAGCAGGCTTAGAAGAAGTGACTTCACACTTGATGTTATCAATCAATCCCCGGATGTAAGCATCAACCTTCACTCTTTCTGGCTCAACCATTCTCGGACACATCAAAGCTAACTCATTGAACCTCTGAGTACAAGAAAGAATGTTATACTCCTTGACCTTCAAGTTCCACAGTTCATGCTCCATTCTTTAAACTTCTTCTATTATACAAAACTCTGTAGTCATCAACTGTTTCATCTCAGTCCAAGGCATTTGGTTCACTGTCTCCTAATCCATGGTTGCAACCTTAACATTCCACCAAGTCAAAGCAGGTCCTTGCAGTGTTGCAGTAGCAAACTTAACCTTCTTGCCCTCTGCACATTCACAGATCCCAAAAACACTCTCAATTTTCTTGAACTATCTTCATAATTTGACAGCTCCTTTAGTACCATGAAAAGCAGTAGGATTGCACTTCATAAACCCAGCAAAAGTGCACTCACGAACAGCAGGTGCGGCATCCTGACCCCTAACTGGTCCAGACCCTCTAGCATCATTTCTAACATTCGCATGTCTAGCTCGTACAACAGCGATGGCGGCATTGACACTTTCCTTGATCAGTTGACAAATAGCAGCTTAAGTCAAAGGTACAGACTTTGGAGGCATGATTCTGTCATGTCACACAAAAAACAATCTGATAAGCATTCATAACATGATATACTCATAACATGGTACAATGACAAATCAATCACAACAACAATCATACAACATCAAGTAGTAATCAAAAGATAGTCATTCATTTTTCATCACGAAAGAGTTAATACATAGTTGCATTGTTTCATGAAATGATACAAATCGTTACAACCAATAGCACTAATTCTACTAACTGAGGATTCAGTTTAGTGATTACACAATAAAGATACCACAATTGAAACTAAACTACTAAGAATCATGAGGAGATCCTCGCAGTTCATGTAACACCCTCAAAATGGGTCGCAGCGGAAATATGGGTTGGGGAATGTTACATCATAGATCAACAGCACGAGATAAGAGAACGACCTCTATATGAGTCGTTAAAATTGATACATTGGATTAAATAGACTTGTTTGTTACAATAGCCGAAGCTTAAATAGTTCATCCATGAAAAGTAAAGATTTAAGACATAACAAATATTCCCAAAATGTAATGCATCCAAATCTTTATAGTAATGACTCCAAAATGATGACCACCAATGTATCCTTGTTTCCCGTACCTTATTGACCTGAGAAAAACATGCTTTAAAACGTCAACATAAAGTTGGTGAATTCACAGGTTTAGTAAATGTATAAAGTAGGACCACAAGATTTCCAAAGTAAGACATGTAACACATACAATATCTTAAAAGTAATTACGAGTGCACTAAGTTCATGACACCGAAGCTCGACATATATGTATGCAATTTAATGCACTAAATGTGCCCATGTAGATGTTCAACCCGCAACATCCAAATTGTTCCGACATGTATACGTTCGTTGTTTCAGTACTGTCGAAACCGATGAGCGCTACTCACCCGAACGGGGATGTCAATCCCAAATAGATCTATTCATAACATTCGCGCTCGCTAACTAGCAATTGACAGTTCATGATAGTGGGCAATAGTGGGTTTCGCTACTTAGGCCAACTCGTAATATGTTTAAAAGAGTACTTGCGTCCAAATGTAAAACAATGCATGTTTCTCACCCCAAAGTTGTAAAACAATATAATTTGTAAAGCGGGGCTTATGAAACTCACCGTAAGTGAATGATTGATTATCTAAATCAAATAAGTGAATCGCCTTGGCAATTTGAATGCAACCTAATTAATTATAGGTCGTATGAGTATAATGTATTTCATATAATTAAAACATCACATGTCGTATAGTTACACCACCACCTAATAGTTTTTATTAATTGTTTAAAAGTTAAAACAATAATTAACTCGTACTTTGTTAAATTAAAGTATATATACTTGTACTCGTAAAGAAAAATATTATTTTTATTTATTAATACATCGTTTGTAAAAATGTATGATTTTATAATGATATTTTATTATTAAATTAATTGTTTTATAAAAGATTGTACAAAAATAAAAGTAATGCGCGCGAGTTTTAAAACCTCATATCTTTATCGTTTCGACTCCGTTTTATACGTTTTTTATGTCCACGTATACGTTATTTACAAATAATTTATTAAAAACATCATGTTTATAAGTTTAGACCCGATGAACAGTAACATTTTACTGTTCATCAAAGTTTATATAAAATTATTTTTATAAAAATTAAATACGTGTAACTTGGTTTAAATAATAAACTCGTTCGTTATAGTAAAAAAAAAAAAATTTTAAAAAAAAAAAAAAAAAAAAAAAAAAAACAAAAATCTGTTCTCGTGATCCTTATGTCCTTGATTAGTATTAAGAAAATTTATCCAAAATATTAATATTTTATAAAATTTTAAACCATGATGACAGTAGCTTTTACTATTTTCATAACTGTTTATAAAAATATTTTTATTGAAATTAATTATTTTATATCTTGTAACTACTACTTGTTCGTTTTATTCCCGTTTATTTTTCGATGTTCTTTATGTCCGTCGGAGTTCGTGATTAAGGGATTTATCAATATATTATAATTTTATACAATTTATAACCCTTTGTATGAACAGGTAATTTTATGTTCATGTCAGCTATTTAATTATTTTTATATAGTCTAATGATATATAACTTGTAAATGTCGTAACTTGTTCGTTATAATTCCGTTTTTCGAGTTCCTTACATGCTCACGATCCTTGTAAAGAGCACTATTTTTATAAAATATAATACATAGGGTTTATAATTCGAATTTCCAACAGTAGCTATTTAATAAAATTAGGGTTTTCAATTTACAAGTTAGTTTACAATTATTTTTACTTAAAGTCTTTGCACCATAAATTCACCAAGTGTTGTACCGTATATACCACATGTATTTAGTCATCTAAATGTCCATGTCTTTTGTCCATATGAAATCATCATATACTTTATATAACTTTAAAATAAAACTAGGTGGTTGATTTATCTAATTGCCAACAAATATGTACTACAATAGAAAAATTAAGTAAACGATGTATTGGAAACTTTAAATAGTCCTTTTTAGGAGTTCAAGTAGGTGCATGAAACACACGATGTAAAACCCCAATCAATTCCTCAAAATCCAAAACCATAATCAAGAAAACCCTAAATATATTTTCTTGATTATTCCTTGTTTAAAACCCGGAATCCAAGCTTCCCGACTACATTTGAGTAGTTCTACGTGTAGCCTTGATTGAACATTGAATGCTTTCGAATACCTTGGTTGCAAAATTAAATGAAAACCCTATAATTAGAGTGTGTTGTGGGTTTAGATGAATATAAGAGAAGAGTTCTCCTGGTTGATTTTTGTTTGTAGGAAAAGTGTTAAGAGGATTAATGGGCACTAAGTACTTGCTTTTATAGTAATATAACCAATGGTTTAACCTTAAAAACTAATCAGTTAAGAAGGAGGGTTAGAGGTACATTGTGATAAGTGCTCTCTCCTACCCTAGGAGGAGAGGACGCCTATGTGAGGAGAGGGGAAGGGACATTGAAAGCCATTGTTTAGTAAGTTGTGCTTGGTGTAATGGTACTTGTAAGTTAGGACATATTCATGGATTTATAATGATTTATTTTCATTGTTGGATGCCTATGATCCGGTTCTAAGAGGTATTAGTGAGAAAATAAATTAAAATTTTGAGTATTGGAGTATAAACGTGGGTATTTGTTTAAGTGTAGATTAGGTAAAGGTGCTTCGGTTACGAACCGATGTAATTTATTGCGAAACGTAAGCGTTTTACGTAAACCAAACAAAAAAAAATATGGAAATGTTATAAATTATACTCCTAATAATCATTATAACACTAGCTGATGTAAATGTTATTTGGTTGGTGTCGTTTACATTGATTCATGATTTTCAGTTTACTGCGATTTAACTATAAGATAATAATTAAAGCGATCGCGGTAAAACTCTTCTAAAAAATAAATATGGATTTTTTAAAGTGAAAATTACTGAAAATGAGTACATGTTACATTATCATTATAAAAGTTCTCGTTGTTTGACACAAGAAACTAAGTTAGTAATCATAGCAACTAAGAAGACCCTTACGCCATCTCAGTGTTGAAAGTCGACAATATCTTACACTAAATCCTGTCTCAAAAGCCAAGACGCATCATTAGTTTCCCTAGGACAATTTGCCATCAAATTGTACGCTATTAGAGGCATTTTATTGAATCGCCATTCAACGTTGACGTAATGCCCATGGAATTAGTATTTGTTAAGGCCATCATAGGTATGAAGTCCGTTAATCACCTTAGAGAGATGAGAGGAGCACGTTAGAATAACGCTTTAAGTCGAAAGGAATAGATAAGACCATTAGGGTTTAAACCTTAATCACCACAATAAATTTGAAACTTGAACGATTAAGTTAAGACAACTAAGGAGGAAAATACCGAGGATTGAAAATCTTGGGTGTGTTATACGAGGATCCGAGTGTCTACTCGGGCGATCGACTGAGATCGTCTAGTATTCAACTAAGGTTCGGGAAGAAGACATTTCGAAAGGAACTATGTTCAAAAACTCAATATGGACATTATGAATTTCATAGTTATACCGTTTGGTTTGACTAAGCCACCTGCTGATTTAAGTATCTCATGAATCGCTCTCTGTGGGCAAACCTTATTTGGATAACATTCGTGATTGTCCTTCTTGATGATATTATGGTATACTCGAAAAGAGAAAGCAAGAGCATGAAGAACATCACAACTTAACCTTCGAGATGCTTAAGAAGGAACAGTTGTATGCCAAACTCTCTAAATGAGAAATTTAGATTCCTAAAGAACAGTTCCTTGTTCACGAGATGGACAGTCAGGGTGTTCAACTCTGACTCCCACCATAGATGAATCCATTAAAGAAAAGGGGAATCACCTGAAACTGCAACGGAGATTCGTAACTTTTTTAGATTTTGCTGGTTATTACCAAAAGTTTCCATTGAGGGAATTCCTAAGATCGCCAAGTTCAATATGCCAAGACTTTACTTAAAGAAAGGTCAGTTTGATTAGGGTGAAAAAGAAGAAGCAAGTTTTCAGTCGATAAAGATAGAAGTTGGGAACCGCGGCTGTAGCGGAGAAAACTATGTTTGAATAACAGGAGTTGGTTGCCGTACTATGGTGATCTAAGGATTCTGATTATCCATGAGTCTCATAAGTCAAAATATTCTGTTCATCCGGATCCCGATAATATGTACCAAGACATGAAGTAATTATACTGGTGGCCTAACATGAAAGCTCACATTGCCATCTATGTTAGCAAGTGTCTGACGTGTTTAAGAGTCAAAGCCGAACACCAAAAACCATCTGGCTTATTGGTACAACCAGAGATTCCTCAATGGAAGTGGGACAATATCACCATGGATTTTGTCACCAAACTCCCAAGGACGCAAAGAGGAAACGACACCATATGGGTAATTGTAGACCGACTCACTAAGTCTGCACACTTTTTACCGATGAGGGAAACTGACCCTATGGACAAACTAGCAAGACTGTACTTGAAAGAAGTGGTCACAAGGCATGGAATACCAGTCTCGATCATTTATGATCGTGACCCTCGGTTTGCGTCAAATTTCTGGAGGTCATTTCAGAAGGCTATGGGTACTCGGCTGGATATGAGTACGGCATACCATCCGAAGACTGATGGACAAAGCGAAAGAACCATTCAAACCCTCGAAGATATGTTACGCGCTTGCGTGATAGATTTTGGGAACGGTTGGGAAGGACACTTACCGCTGATCGAATTCTCGTACAACAATAGTTATCATGCTAGTATTAAAGCTGCCCCATTCGAGGCACTTTATGGCCGAAAGTGTCGATCACCTGTGTGTTGGGCCGAGGTCGGAGATGCTCAGCTCACCGGTCCAGAACTTATTCATGAAACAACCGAGAAGATTGTCCAAATTAAGCAAAGAATTCAAGCTGCTCATGATCGCCAAAAGAGTTACGCCAATGTGAGGCGTAAGCCTCTAGAGTTTCAAGTTGGTGATCGAGTTATGTTAAAGGTATCACCTTGGAAAGGGGTCGTACATTTTGGAAAATGGGGAAAGTTGAACCCGAGGTATATTGGACCTTTCAAGGTGGTTTAAGCAAAGTGAGGAAAAGCGTTGTTTATTAGACTCGAACTTTTACCAACAGTTAAGCAGGGTTCATAGCACGTTTCATGTATCCAATCTAAAGAAGTGTTTATCCGACGAGCCATTGGCAGTCCCGTTAGATGAAATGCACATTGATGATAAACTCTGATTCGTTGAAGAACCGGTGGAGATTATGGATCGTGAAGTCAAGCGATTAAAGCAAAACCGTATTCCGATCATCAAAGTTCGATGGAACTCCAAGAGAGGTCTTGAGTTCACCTGGGAACGCGAGGACCAATTTCAGAAGAAGTATCCGCACCTTTTTGCTAAACCCGTACCTTCGCCAAGTGTCGCGACTTGAGCCTTGGGGACAAGGCTCTTCTAACGGGTGGAGACTGTAACATTTCTCATTTTTAGGTTATTTACAACTTTAATTAATTCCATTATTTATTTTTAGAGTTTTACGCGTTCGCTTTTAATTATTATCTTATAGTTAAATCGCGTAAACTAAAAATCAACGTTCAATGTAAACGGACATCAAACAAATTAAAGTTTACATCAAGCAAGTGTTATATTATTATTAGGAGTATAATTTATAACTTTTTATAATTTATTTTTGTTGGTTACGTAAAACGCTTACGTTTCGCAATAAATTACATTCGGACATACCCGGAAGCACCTATACTTACCTACACTCAAACAAATACCCACTTTTATACCCAATACCCAAAATTAACTTATTTTATTTGATTATAACTCTTCAAAACCGGACCTAGTGTGTTTACACAAGAAATAAACACAAAATACCCACTAACTCTTATCATACACATGTTATAAACCTTACACAAGTACCATGGATGCAAGTATCTAGAAATTGGCACATCATAGTACCTTGGCTTCAATGTGAGCCATTCCTATGCATGGGGAGGAGGAGAGGTCTTCCAAAGTCTTACAACATGTACCCTAAACCACCTAGCACCCCATGGTTTAGTCCTAGGTTGTTTTACACCTTCCAAGTTCCATAAATAGAATGTCTTATGTTATCTCACTCTCACACTTCCCATTTAACAAATTCACAAAGCACAAACTCTCTCCTAAAACTAACCAAAACCCACGGCTCACTATTATAGCACTAGGGTTTCAAAATCTTTGATTTTCTAAGGTATTCCAAGCATACAAGCACTCATCCTAAGATCATCTAAGGTTCCTCAAGGTGTTAGCAAGCTTGGATTCGGGTTTAACAAGGATTAATCAAGAAAACATATTTAGGGTTTTCTTGATTAGGGTTTTGATTTTGGAAGCTTGGTTAGGGTTTATATCTTGTGTTCATCATCCTACTCATCTTCTATAAGGTCTATTTAAAGTATTCAATATTCATTCATTCATTATCTTTTATGTACATACTTGTTATATATGTTAGACACCACCTAGAATTATTTTTGTGTTATATGAGGTATTTAGGAGCTTACTAAATTCGAATTTTATGTTGTATATAGTAAAATAATACTTGAAATAAAGGGACATTCTTAGTAAAGGTGTTAAATAATTTATATGAATGATTTACAAATTAAATGGTGTTGAAGGTTTATTTACAAACTTATGTATCAAAAGATCACAAGGACATGGATTTCATTTGAACAAGTGTTATGGACTATTAGAGGACTTATTAGATGCATGACATATGGTAGAAAACTTGGTAAAATGATGGTGCAAGGTTCCTAACTAAAAGTAATTATAAAACTTGCTTTATTAATCAAAAACCCTAATTAACTTTTAAATACCTACTGTTGGAATTCAACACTTAACTTATACATTTTATATTTTATTAAAATAGTACTCATTAAAAGGATCGTGAGCATGCAAAGACCTCAAAAACGGATTTATAACGAAGAAGATATGACATTTACAAGTTTACGTTAATTAAACGTATAAAAGTGATTTATATAAGTTATTTTATGCACATACCTACTGTTTCGGATCTGAGCTATAAAAATAGATAATTTATAAACATAGTACTTTTCATGACGAATCCAAGGACATAAGAAACTCGAGAAACGGAATTAAAATGAACAAGTTATGTATTTTATAAGTTATATATAATTAATTACATAAAAATAGTTTTTATGAACTGTTATGAACAGTAAATGTTACTGTTCATCAGAGTTTTAATTTTTATAAATATGATATTTTGATAGATTTTCTTAATACAAAGTCGTGGACATAAGAAACTTATAAAACGGAGTCAAAACGATAAAGATATGAGGTTTTAAAATCGCGCGCACTATTTTTACTTTTATACATTATTTTTATAAAACAATTAAATTAATAATGAAATATCATTATGTAATAAATAAAAATATTAAATCTTATATTTTTACAAATAATACATTGGTAAATAAAAAAATAACATTTTTCCTTACGGGTACAAGTACATATACTTTTATTTAACAAAGTACGGGTTAATTATTAATTTAACTTTTAAAGATTTAATAAAAACTATTAGGTGGTGGTGTGACTATATAACATGTGATGCTTTATTTATATATAATACATTATGCTCATACGGCCTATAATTAATTAGGTTGCATTCGGATTGCCGAGACTATTCACTTATTTGATTTAGATAATCAATCATTCACATACGGTGAGTTCATAGCCCCGCTTTTATACAATTATATTGTTTTACAACTTTGGAGTGAGAAACATGCATCATTTTACATTTTGATGCAAGTACCCTTTTAAACAAGTTACGAGTTGGCCTAAGTAGCTAAACCCACTATTGCCCACTATCATGAACTGTCAATTGCTAGTTAGCGAGCGCGAATGTTATGAATAGATCTATTTGGGATTGACATCCCCGTTCGAGTGAGTAGCGCTCACCAGTTTCGAATGTACTGAAACAACGAATGTATACATGTCCAAACAATTTAGATGTTGCGAGTTTGAACATCTACACGGGCACATTATGTGCATTAAATTGCATACATAGATGTCGAGCTTCGGTGTCATGAGCTTAGTGCACTTCGAAATTACTTTTGAGATATTGTATGTGTTACATGTCTTACATTGGAAATCTTGCGGTCCTATTTTTATACATTTATTAAACCTGTGAATTCACCAACTTTATGTTGACGTTTTAAAGCATGTTTTTCTCAGGTCAATAAGGTACGAGAAACAAGGATACATTGGTGGTCACCATTTTGGAGTCATTACTATAAAGATTTGGGTGCATTACATTTTGAGAATAATTGTTATGTCTTAAAATCTTTACTTTTCATGGATGAACAATTTAAGCTTCGGGCTATTGTAACAAACAAGTTTATTTAATCCAATGTATCAATTTTAAACGACTCATATAGAGGTCGTTCTCATATCTTGTGCTATTGATCTATGAAGTAACACTCTCCAACCCATATTCCGCTGCGACCCATTTTGGGGGTGTTACAAAAACCATCTTGGAAGTCTTTAGTCCCATGATGATGATCATCATCATCATCTCACTCATAATGCTTCTCTATCCGATACTCAAGTTCCTGCATGGAGATTTGTTCTTCATCTTGGCATTTTACATTTCCGTTATTTTTCCTATCCATTGTATTGCTTTAAGCATCGAAATGAGATATAAATAAAATCATTACGTACTCTCTTTTGGTTTCGTGATTGTTTTTTATTCTTCATATACATATATAAGTATTATATAAACCGCACTCGTCCGTCACTCCCTAAGGATGGTCGATTTGGTCTACTGTTTAGAGTATTGGTTTGGGAGAAAGGGAAGAGGATTCATGTTTGGTAATAAACTTATCAGGAAAGGTTGTAAAATATAACCTAATATCAAAGACTCTCCATGAGATCTACGATATAAGATATAATCAATTTGATGATGAGCTCATTACACCTTTTGTAGCGGATCATAACGTTTATGAGTTCATTCTGTCTTTTGCAAGTGTGTGATTATCCATCTTTGGAGAATGTTTGTTTGAATTTGTTGTTAGAATGCCTCAGTTAGGTCATTAGGGTCTGTTTAAAGCCTCTTTCTGTTTGAATTTGGTGTTGTATAATTTTGAATGATGAAGTACTTTGTTTTGATCAGTTTGTATTATACAAGTCAATTTGGGTATTAATAGAACCAACATAAAACCATAATTGATACCCACAATTCACAAACCATTTCTATACATTAAGCTTTAAGGAACAGTTTACAAACGATTACAATGTTGTTCCAAAAAGCTATAGGTTATGAAAACACCTACAGCTACAAGTACAAGGCACAACTTTCTTCAACATAGGTTCCAAATGCTAAATTGATTTAAGTTAAATGAAACACTACTCCAAACCAAGTTTTCCAATGTCATTATAAAACTGGTAAAGTATTGAAGCTGACTCACGTGTGTGGTTCTCGCCTTCTCGAGATGCCTTTCCATCTCTAGTGTTGCCTAAAGTATCTTTATCTTCGTCTCTAGTGCCTTCATCTTTTTAGCCAAGAACATATAATTTGAGCACTCTACCTTTCTGAGATTCAGTGCAGATCTTAAACGTCGCGGAGAATAACTTGGACGCGTTTAACCATCAATAAATTTAATTTCTCGACTTATTAGCATTGCAGTCATATCGTCACATTAAGGCTAAAGGAAGTTGTAAGATAACAACTACCTTTCATCTGTTTTGGGTGGTTGTGAGGATAAGAGTGTGTGTATGTGTTTGTGTATGGTAACTTAGGAGTAACTTAACATGTGCTTTTGATGAACCAACATTCCAACAACATACCACAAATCCAAGTTGTCAGTGGGTAGATTAACACAACATCATAGACCAACATACATTCATTCATGTACAGGGAGCGAACCAGGAGGGTTGGTGTCACGGGAACCCCATGATTTTTTTGCACTGTTAATTTTTGTAAAAAACATCGATTTTTCCTAAAGTCATCTTAAATGCACCCGGTCCATCGAAATGTGTTTCTAGTATTACGATTCAAAAAAATTTGTGCACCCGATCATATTTGGTCCTGGTTCCATCGATGTTTATGTTCCAAAACACATAAAACACAAACATGAACCAATTTATCGATCACCCATACAACCCATCTTTCTAACCTACATATTGTTAACAATTCACTTACAACAATAAACCAGTACAACAGACACATAAACCAACTACAATCCAGTTCATAAAGAAGTAACAGAAACATAAACATAAACCCATCTTTGAAACCAAGGTTATACTTGGGTATGTGAGTTCCCCACCACCTAGAGGTATGGTATAATTTTAAATGAAAAGTAATTTATTTTGATCAGTTTGTATTTTACAAGTCAATTTGGGTATGTCATAAGTCATAACCAACATAAATCATACAGGCTTACTTCGTAATTGGTACCCACAATTCATAAATGAAAGGCACAACATGCTTCAACACAGGTTCCGGTACCCATGCCTGAATCCAAGCCGAAGCATAGAAACAACAAACATGTTGACCTGATAAACTAATAAACCTTAAGAAAACAACTAAAGCTTCAAGGTACAACATGCTTTAACACAGGGTCCGATAAGACTATATCAGATACGCCAGTCCATACCGGATTGCCCTATGCTTGAATCTAACAAGAAGCATGGAAACAACGAACACGTTGACCCGAAAAGAATGACCTAAAAATAAACAAGTTTAATGTTCCTAACGTCATACAAGAAATTAACGACAGTCATAATCTAATAACTACTGGACAGCAAAAATAAACAAGTTTTATGTTCCCTAACAGCATACAAGAAATGTTCAAACTACACATGTATTCTCTGTAGGACAAAACCAAGACCACCATCCATCAACACGGGATCTTGTATATCCAAAAAAAACTTATCATGTGTTCTCTGTAGGCCAAAGATGTGTGAATTGGAAAAGGAGAATCCATGCTTAAACCCTAAGCAAGCCTGTAGAGCATAATGCATACCCAGACACCACAATCGTCATATACACCACTCTATTTTGGTACATTCAGTGGAGAAGTAAAGGTGATTGTATAGCCCTTGGGATGTATGTTCTTTTTCTTGAAAACACTATGATTTGACATGCCCTTCCATAGTTGTTTGCTCATCAGTTGCCGAAATTTGATCCACCAAGGACGGTCTTCCTTGTCCCAAGGGTTTTTATCGCTGAGTGTATCATAAAAGGTGACGACACCCTTCCTAATTTTAAACAGGGCAAGGAACCAGTAGAGACCCAATATGTTTACAGGAATATAAACCTACATTAAACGAAAAATATATGTTACCAAAAACCACCAATAACGTAGGAAGTTAAAAACATAAAACAATCATGACGTGCGAAAAGTAAGTGAACAATAATAGCTAGTTTTGAATACGCACCGTTTCTATACCGGCCCACCCCACGGGGTACGTGATGTCCTTGAATATCCAGTCCTCGAGGTCATTCGGTGTTGGAAGATTGCAGTAATATGGAGAGAAAATAGCCCAGCCGGCATGCTTTGGCCTGAAATGCCACATCAACTGGACCCATAGCTCGACTACCTGATACAACAGAAAGTAGCACTTTTTAAAGTATTGTACATGTTCTGCCCAAGGTTATACTAACTACCCACATGATTAACACACATGTAACAATTACTATAAGACATTTTCAGCGTGGTTATTATATTCCTTTATCTATTACCTTGGTAGTTTAGAACAAAATTTGTGATTAACGAAACCTAGGAAAATGATGCCCTCGCAAACCTTTTTAACAAAAGTTGTGATTAGTGATCCTGAAATATTTAAGTAAGTAATTACTTACTGATAAAGTTAGGAAACCTCTGCTAGTAGCATCTCTGGCCACTAGACTTTGCCAAAACTTTTCATCGACTTTCAAGCCATTCACCTAAGGAAACCAATCACGTGGCTTCTTTGCTTGATTTAAATAATCCAAAACTTCTTTGAGGATGTGTATTCTTATCTTTGGCGCGTTGGAATCTCTTGTAAGATTCTGGAAAAGAATTAGATGATGTAAATGAACTGAAAACAAATTAACATGTTATAAAATATAAAACATAACCTCTTCCCAACGCGCGATGTATATTTCCTTCAAATAATTTCCAATAACAGGTGGCCAATGTGATAACAAAGTCTCCTTCTTCATTATTTTCGAACCGCGTGGTTGGAAAACATTCTAAATAATCCGTCAACAGTGTCAACAAACAGAAAACTACTAAACATATTATAAATTAAAAGACATATACCTCATTCGAATCTGGGAGTTGGATTTCTTTCACAACCTCTCCATTATCAGCCGCCAACACCACCTCCTGAATGTGTCTATTTGAATGCCTTATAGTAGACGTAGGTAATTCTCTTTGTCGCTTGATCAACCTCTTCTTTCTGGTTTTTTTGACAACAGTTACTTCTGGTTCGGTATCCTTCTGAAAACGTGTATGTATCAGACGTTAATATGTTAAAAGGTAGGAGTACGTTTACAAGAATACTCAATCGGAAAATACAGCACCAATTCATAAGAAAGAATTACTTGATTAGCTTTTGCTTCATCTAAACCGTCTCCATTTTTCTCTAAACCGCACCATAACATTATTTGGAACCTATCTATAGGAGGGTCTGTATGATTGTTAATTTCATGTGCGTCCTTCATTAACACATTTTCGTTATCAACTGGCGTGTTGTAAACATCGAAAATAAGCACCTAAGGTGGGATGTATCGTTAAGTGTATCTATCATTAGATACTTATATAAACAAATGGTGTCTCATGTACAACAAAATGAAGATTGGTTTTATAATTTATACAAACCTTTTGCATTATCATATGCTACGGCATCAACTTGATCAATATCATCGCAAACACTCGTGGCCAAAATGAAAAAATGCGGTTATTGTTTAATAATATGAATCATACAAATTTATGTCAAGCTAAACAAACCTTTGCATTATCATCAGCTGCGGCATCAGGTACACCAACATCGTCATGAACACTCGTGGCCTAGATAAAATGAATGCGGTTATTGTTTAATATATTAATAAAAATCATACAAATTTGTGTCAAGCTAAACAAACCTTTGCATTATCATCGGCTTCGGCATCAGCTTCATCAATATCATCGCAAACACTTATGGCCTAAATGAATGAATGCGGTTATTGTTTAATAATACGAATCCTACAAAATTATGGCAAGTTAAACAAACCTTTGCATTATCATCGGCTGCGGCATCAACTTCATCAATATCATCACAAACACTCGTGGCCTAAATGAATGAATACGGTTATTAAATTATTGTTTACAAATATATGAAGGATACTAATTTGTGGTAATTTAGATAAACCTTTGCATTAGGAATTGGGAAAGTTAACCCGGGCAAATTCCTTCTAGCTATTTCAACAGACGCTTCTAGATTTTTGTAATACGACTCTAGTTCGACGTATCTACTTTTCCACAAATCAAGCTCTTTTTCGAGCGCAACCTCTCTAGTTGATTTTGTTTCTTCAACTTTAGCTCCTACACTCGCTCTATCTGAGGCACCACTTCCATCTTGTTCAGCTTCAGGTTCATCATCACGAGTGAATCCGTTTCGGTCATCCACCTATTCAGATCTTTCCTTACACGCAACATAGTTATACATTTTTCTACACCAGTTCTCATCTCTCTCTTTCAAATAAGGTCGAATATGAGTAATTGGATTTGAATCCTATAATAAAATCATAACATGGTCATAATTAGAACACATACATCAAAATTAAAAAATATATCATAATTTGAATTTGTTATGGTATGCTAATGGTCATTACCAGCCCAAACAGTTGAGGGTAATTTTGTTTTTCAAAACCTTCTCTCCTAGTCCACGCAAGACACCTTGGTATCACTTCTGATTCTTTAGACCACCAGTGATAACTGTTGGGGAATGATTCCAATAACCAAACCTATAAATGTTTTCAATTAGACAAATAGATGAGACGTCTAAACAAATTTAAGGTACTTAACAAGTACAGCCTAGAATGCCTAAGGCAAATTTCGTATAAGAGTACGTTGGTAATTTAGAAGGATTCTTTTTCTTAAAGTTGATGTGAGTGTCCCTTGATTGTCAATCAAATTCATAGCCTTTTTATAAAATTCTTTCCAATAGTATTCACCCCAAGAAAAATCGTCCCACGCTACTAGATTCTCTACCAGCTATAGGAAACTATTATTGACAACCTTTTTATCCTCTTGCCCCATAAAAATCTGTTCCGACATGTATAACAAACAAACACATTTGGAATCCTCAACACTCAACTTTTTCCACTTTTCATCATCCCAAATCAATGATCTTAAGTCTAGGATTGTCACACTGTGTGTATCACCTTTGTCGCTTGGCTGGGCTGCCTTACCTTGTACAGCTTTACGTTTTGCAGCTTTACCTTTCGCAGCTTTACCTTTTGCAGCTTTACCTTTTGCAGCTTTACCTTTTGCAGCTTTACCTTGTGCAGCTTTACCCAAACTAGCCTTATTTTCCAGATTTTTTGCTTTGTCCGAAAACACACGTCTAAGAAAAGGAGGAATGCCGTCATCTATATATTCAGGGAAAACAACTTTCCCGCAAGCGAAACCGGTCACCAAGCAAAACTCTGACCTTCCGAACAATAACGTATGACCAGCAATGTCAAATACGAGATTTGAATCAATACTCTTACTGAGTTGGGGCCTT
Organism: Tanacetum coccineum; assembly: GCA_026074375.1. NCBI lineage: Eukaryota > Viridiplantae > Streptophyta > Magnoliopsida > Asterales > Asteraceae > Tanacetum > Tanacetum coccineum. Next base: position 30,727 of record BQNB010068945.1, read on the forward strand.
TGATGGTGAAGAACATAGTTCAGCAAATGGTTATCATTGTCTTCCACATCGAGATCTAAATACTTTCCAAATACAGTGTCTTTAAAAAGCTTCAGTCGCTTATTGCTCTTAGATAACCTTTCTTTAATAAACGGAATCATAGAAGGCCTCGACTGTATGGTAACTTTGCAGTAATAAAAATTACACATTACAAATCAATTACCTACTTAAAGATTAACATAATCATTTATATATAATAAAAAATGTCATGGATATAAGGTTTTTGGGTTTAAATACAACAAAAAGGGGATCAAAGGTAAAATACACAAAAACAGAAACCAATATACACAAATAACCCGACAAATTAGACCCTAAATCAATACCTTAATTAAACCGCAAATCAATTTAAACATAATAAAATTAACTTAAAAACAATAAACTATAGTGTGAAAACCCAAGAGATACATTACCTTACTCAGTTCTACTGTAGAAGACATTATGACGTGTGTCTGTGAGTGTGTGTTTTGGTTTGTGTTTTAATTAGGCTAGTGTGTGGTAGCTGTGGTCTCGTGCTGGGCAATAACAAAAAAATAGAGGGAAAATTCTCTGAAGTCGGGGACTGACAAAAAGAAAAGTCACATAGTGAAATGTATAAATCAATTTAAAAATAATAATATTATTATTTATTATTTTTGTCTTTTTTGTAAAAAGACAAAAAAAATTCATAAAAAACAAAAGATAAAATTTATCGAGTAAAACTGAAATGAATCAAGTAAAAAACATTTTCTGACGTAAAAGTACAAAAAAAGGGACATGTGGCAATCTTTAAGTGGAGTCGCGTAAATCTAAAAAACCATGAACTCGTGCGGAATATATATGGAATTCTTCACTAAAAATACAATTAGGTGAGAAATAAAAATGTCTTGGCTCATCTCAGTCATTGACCCTAATTTTAAACTGATACTAATGCTCCAGAAAAGGCGATGAAACCACATATACACATCCATAACTATGGAATAGATACACATGATTGCTCACTCCTTAATTTCGAGAAAGCTAAATGTAAAATTATCTTGGGTATCAAAAATGGATACCCGAATTCCTATAGATGTAAAGGCAAACCTTGCATTTTTGGGGTGGATTTTTGTGCTAGTCATATAAATTACTATCCATGAGACGCTAATAATACTCGATTTTCGTCGGTATGTGTCATAAAAAAAAAAATTTTGGTTAAACTTACCATCTATGCTATGTTTCGATATATTACTCATCATTTTTAGGACAAAGCAAATGGTAATTGAAGGAATAGTTTCTAAGGCTTATTTCCCCTACACTTAAGTTGAACGTTGTCCCTAATGTTTTTAAAAGTACCCGTAAAAGGAATAAAGGGAAAAGAAAACAAGTAAAAGAAACTAGTACTCCCCTAATTTTCTCAATAATAGAGAAGAAACATGTGATAACTGGTTAAATCATTCACCAAGAATGGTCATCTAGAAACTTCCTAAGAACTACCAAGCTTATTCTTATCAAATATAACATGTAATTCAAAGACGAAGACAACTACACCTGGGGTAAAATTGGCAGGATAATGATATATACAACGAAACTTTTAGGGTTGACTTTATGAAAGCAGTAAAGATAGGATAAAAGTGATGATGTAATCATAGGTTTCTGCAGGTTTATAAGAAATTTACAAATTCTGGAAATTATGCAAAATTGTTTTTCAAAAATAATAAAATAATTTGAATTTTCACAAGTTGGAGACCTGACGCCGTCAGGAATAATCCTGATGCCGTCTCCAGCCTATGTGAAAATTTCACATCGTTTTCTTGGAAAAAATTTACGCACGTAATTCTTGTAAAATACTACATAAAACCTGAGATTAATCATTACAATCATATGACTCAAAACTGACGCGAATTAATCTAAACAATCTATTTTATATGTTTGAATTGGTTCTTATAAACCGGATATTTTCCTTTATACTTATTTGATGCAAAATACCTTTGATTGTTAATAAGACGAAGTTAAAAACAAAACAAAGCATGATTACAAATGATTCAAACATAAAAGAATAAACAATAAAGAGTTATAACACAAGACACACAAGACACTACTAAAATGCATTTAATTAAAAGAATTGGCTTGCGTCCCAATAAGCGCTTGTTTTTGTTCGAGTTACAAGCCTAACTCTACCCTTATTTAACAGACAAAGAAGGGGGTTCCCCTACACTTAAGGTTAAGTGTAGGTGATAGTAACGGTACACACCGTTGTGATGAGAAGGAGCCATATGTTGAAAAAGTGGTTGTTGGATTATATGCTCCAATTGGTGTGTTTCTTTAATCCTAACCTTCTCTAATTTTTTAGGCCAAATAGGTAAACTAATTCCTTTTCCTAGAAAATAAACTTTCTTAGATGCTAATTCCAAATCAACTTCTATCATCTCCAATTTTGAAAAATCAACACCTAGGGATCCACTATGTCTTAATAAACCTGGTTTAAATCCATAATGTTTCTTAAGGTCAACTATACATAGGTGATAATAGCAATACATATCCTTAATGTGGAGATGCGCCACGTAAGGTGAATGTGGTGTGTGAATGGTTAAGCTATTTACTTCATTCATCCTAAAACTATCCAGATTATGTGGTTTGATGGGTGGGTCGGCTCCTCTTTTGACTCCTAGATTTACATCTAACGGTGAAAAATGGGTAAACTGGGAATTTCCCTAGTACTAAGAAATAGGTCATGACTACAAGTATACAAGCCTAAATCCTCTAGTTTCGTGTGGTCCAAAGGTTCTACCTCCATCGCGATTCATATAGTCTCTTCTACTTCTTCTGGGTAAGTCATGGGCGTTGTGTATTCCTCAAATGATGGGATGTTAGGAATAATGTTTTCTTAACTTAGTACCGACAGTTCAAATAGTTAGTACCGACAGTTATACTTAGTACCGACAGT